>SJYV01031020.1:563306-588725 GCA_006410875.1 Neotragus pygmaeus | reverse complement strand
ATATATATTAAGTCTGTGCTTTCATACTCTATTGCACTGCCTTGGGAAAAATGGTAAAATGTACCATTATTCAGCAAGTCACTTGGCAAGTCTTGGCTTCATAGATAACACAAGACATGCAAGTTGAATTCAGGCAATTAGCCAGACTTGTATTTTAACAACTATGTCAAAGAATCCTGACTAGTGACACAAGGTCCCCTTAGAGGAAGATTCCTTGATACATACCCATAGCTCCCTTTCTGTTCAATATTTACATTGCTTGAAGGAATGCGCAGTAGGTGCACTCATCCAGTTTTCTGATAACAAGTTGAGGGACCTTGCAAAGGTGCAGGATGAAATAACTTGAAAGGCACCTATGGAGCACAAGTATTGAAAGGATAGCAACTTGATAAAACATTCAGAGAGCAACACAGCCCTTCCTGAATTCTCCACCAGCATCACTGCTTTTCTCCTCCTCTCCCTCCATAAGCCCTGCTTCCTTTTCTTTATTTCAGGCTACCACCTGAATCATGACATATTGACAACTTGCCATCTGCAATGTGTTTGCTGTAATTCAGGAATACTGATGACAGTGACCTTTGTGGTCCCTGCCACCTTCTGAATAGGAAACAGTCCTGCTATTGCCCAGGGGGATAAAAATGAAACTCTTAGGACAAAATTATCTTTCTAATTCCCCATCTTCTCATGAGACTTTTGAAATCACTTTATTGCAGTTATATAGTATAGTGAATAATATACTTAATGCTAGTATGCTGCCTTCTGTTCATCCCCTGAACACTTTCAAATGTAACTGCTCAGTCAATTTAAATGCATGGAGTGGCAATGTGCACGTATGAATTCTTGGTAGTTCCCATTTAAAAACAGAAGATGACTCACCTGGCTTTCCTGTTCCTGTAAACACCGCTGGGTGCAAAACACTCGAGCCTTGTGTATTGTCACGGTCACTTCCGAACGGCCCCACCTGATGGGGCGGTTTATCCGCTAAGCGAAAGAGCATCGCATTGAGACTAAGGCCAGCATTTGGAAGAAGCTGTTTGTACATTTCCGATGGACGGATGGCTGCCTCGTTACCCTCAGATTCAGGGAGGTGCCCGATGCTCACGGCATCCAGAACTGAAGTTGGAGGGCACATATGTAGCAAATGAACGAGAGACAGCAGTTAACAAATTCCCCAAACTCTACCCTTTCCCTAACAGAGGTCAGCCTATATCATAGTGCTTTCTTCCCCTCTACGTCAGCCCTGCTCGCCTGACTCCGAGTCCCGCACCGTTAGGAAACCACACCTGCAAATCCCCACAGGGACTGCAGGCAAATTTGCTAGACTTGGTTTATCAGTAGGTTTGAATTGACTTGGGGTGGGGATGGGGGAGGTGGAGCAGGTAAGATACCTTGAACAGACAGCACCACTTATTCATGCTCCTCCATGCCTAAAGCAGTTTGTTGGTTACAGCGCCTGGAAACACTGCTGCTGCTGCTGCTAAGTCGCTTCAGTCGTGTCCGACTCTGTGCGACCCCATAGACGGCAGCNTCCTTTTCTTTATTTCAGGCTACCACCTGAATCATGACATATTGACAACTTGCCATCTGCAATGTGTTTGCTGTAATTCAGGAATACTGATGACAGTGACCTTTGTGGTCCCTGCCACCTTCTGAATAGGAAACAGTCCTGCTATTGCCCAGGGGGATAAAAATGAAACTCTTAGGACAAAATTATCTTTCTAATTCCCCATCTTCTCATGAGACTTTTGAAATCACTTTATTGCAGTTATATAGTATAGTGAATAATATACTTAATGCTAGTATGCTGCCTTCTGTTCATCCCCTGAACACTTTCAAATGTAACTGCTCAGTCAATTTAAATGCATGGAGTGGCAATGTGCACGTATGAATTCTTGGTAGTTCCCATTTAAAAACAGAAGATGACTCACCTGGCTTTCCTGTTCCTGTAAACACCGCTGGGTGCAAAACACTCGAGCCTTGTGTATTGTCACGGTCACTTCCGAACGGCCCCACCTGATGGGGCGGTTTATCCGCTAAGCGAAAGAGCATCGCATTGAGACTAAGGCCAGCATTTGGAAGAAGCTGTTTGTACATTTCCGATGGACGGATGGCTGCCTCGTTACCCTCAGATTCAGGGAGGTGCCCGATGCTCACGGCATCCAGAACTGAAGTTGGAGGGCACATATGTAGCAAATGAACGAGAGACAGCAGTTAACAAATTCCCCAAACTCTACCCTTTCCCTAACAGAGGTCAGCCTATATCATAGTGCTTTCTTCCCCTCTACGTCAGCCCTGCTCGCCTGACTCCGAGTCCCGCACCGTTAGGAAACCACACCTGCAAATCCCCACAGGGACTGCAGGCAAATTTGCTAGACTTGGTTTATCAGTAGGTTTGAATTGACTTGGGGTGGGGATGGGGGAGGTGGAGCAGGTAAGATACCTTGAACAGACAGCACCACTTATTCATGCTCCTCCATGCCTAAAGCAGTTTGTTGGTTACAGCGCCTGGAAACACTGCTGCTGCTGCTGCTAAGTCGCTTCAGTCGTGTCCGACTCTGTGCGACCCCATAGACGGCAGCCCACCAGGCTTCGCCGTACCTGGGATTCTCCAGGCGAGAACACTGGAGTGAGTTGCCATTTCCTTCTCCAATGCATGAAAGGGAAAAGGGAAAGTGAAGTCGCTCAGTCGTGTCCGACTCTTAGCGACCCCATGGACTGCAGCCCACCAGGCTCCTCTGTCCATGGGATTTTTCAGGCAAGAGTACTGGAGTGGGGTGCCATTGCCTTCTCCGGGAAACTGCAGTTGAGCTCATTTCGAAAGAAAAAAAAAAAAAAAGGAAGGAGGCCACTGGAAAATGTTTCCTCCCGGACAGACATACTGATGAAAAGTTGTTTGGTGCACGTCCAGATTTCTGTCTCTGTTTGAATTTTTCCTCTTGTTTCTCTTGGATGAGCCCCACTCTTTGGGTTTGACCGTTGATCCTTGCGCAGGGCTCACTCTCTTTCGAAGCTGTAGATTTTGTTTGAGAGGGGCAGACGTTGCACCTGGAAAAACTGCCTAGGGAAACTGCGGGATTGTTTTATTAACTCCCTAAGCACAGTTTCTATACTTTACAGCTTGCTTGAGAGATTGTGCTAATCATCAAACACTTTTGCAGTGAGCAATTATAGTTCACAGACTTTTCCTTGCTTTGCTGCAAAGGCATTACAGCTCAAATTGATGCCAAAACGCAATGCTAGGCATTCAAATGGGGAAGGGGAGTTAGGGGTTTTAGAATACCTCAATCACTCCTGTAATTTGCCATGCCAAGGAGGGAGCAAATGTCCTCATGTAAAATTCAAAAGAAATACTGGAACAATATCTCCCATGGCAACAGCTGTTTTAGAAGTTCCAGCATGATTAACAAGCATCTGTTTCATCTTTTCCTTTGTTTCAAAAGCACACCACAGCCTGCTCAATCTGCAGGTTGAAGAACACAGACTAGTCACTAAAGAAAAATGTGATTACTATAGATTTGTTTTACTTTTCTGATTAGTTCAATTATTTGCCATATTATTCATCAGCTAACCATGATGAAATGAAGAAGCTGATTGTTACAGAGAGTCCAAAAATATGAGCAAAATCAAGTTGCTCTATCTTCATGAATATTGACATTGATTCAGCGACAGGATAAACGTCAGTGTAGTAATAGCTGCCAGAACTAGCTGCCAGTGTTCAATTGCCGTCAAGACCTTTGACTTCTGGGCAGATTCCAAACCCTGAGCTCCCAGGAAGCACCCTCTGAAAAGCAGGGTTTCTTTCGCCATGCTTTTGGCACCAACACCTGTGGAAGGGAGTAGATAGCAGAGAAATTGACCTGCACTGCAATTCCAAGCCCCTAACAGCCTCAGCTGATCCCACAGGATTTCGGAGCCAGAAGACATTGCAGAGGCCACCTGGGTCTTTGTACCCTATGGTGCTTAGCCAATGGCCGTGGGCTGCTCAGGGCAGGGAGTTTGATACAGTCCCCAAAGGATGCTTCTTCCAACATCACTTGCAGCAGCTAAGAGAATATTTCCTGTAATTCAGAAAAGGGATCTGAGTGGCACCTCACACAGTCCACCAAGCATGTAGGCAGAAAATGTAACACTCATGATCTTTTCAGAGAGGAACACAGAAATGAAAGAATGTAACACCCAAACCAAGCCCAATCCATCCATATAGCACCAAAAAATATCAGACATATCTCAACTGGGAGTAAATAACGCTCAGAGTTATAGTATCTACTAGTTCCTTAATATATCTGGAAAAAGAACAAATTAAAATGTATTGAATTCTCATAAAAAAGTAAATGAAATAACTACTTCAGAGAAGAAAAGATATTAAAATACAATTACTCAAAGCATATGGAAATGAAAATATTTCCCTGTGTCAGTTTCTAGTGTAAACTCTTATGCAAACATTATTTTAATTAACCAGCAGCCACATGTGCTATAATTGTGCTTAACTTGATAAATGTACCTTCTATAAATGTCCTTTGTTAATGCAAATGCCAGCTATATTAATTATCATTTTAGAGTCTGCCCTTGATTAAAGTGTATGTGTTTAAAATACAATTTGGATATACAAACATTTTGTCTCACTATGAATATTTATAGTCAGCATTATTTAGCAATTATTTGTGTCTTTATTTGACAGCAATAAACTGTAAACATTCAAAGACACTGGGAATTAATACAGATTTCTTTTCAATAAAGAAACATTTCATAAAAGCTAAGCATAATATTTTGAATCACTGCATGCTTGAATCAGTCATCATTTATGTGATATAATTAAGAACATACATATATACATATTATGTTGAAAGTAAATTATATGCAATTATTCTGTAAATTGCATTGCAAGATTTTTAAAAAGACATGAAGAAAATGTGTGACTCTCTTTTGTAAGCTCCAGGAGGCCAGGGTAGGACCTGAATCTCTTCTCACCACTGAGTCTCTGAGTCTTAACAAAACATCACACACCTTCAATATAGATTTGGTGAATGTTGAAAGGATTATAAATCTGCTTTTTAAAATGGCAAGTTGGCTTTCCCTGGAAAACACGAGGGAACCTGGTTATTGGCTGTTTTCCAATTTAGATTAAAAGGTGAAATAAACATTTTTAAGTGCCATATTTGAACTTACATATTCTGGTTTGTGTAGTCTTTCTTTCTGTCTTATTTTATAGACTGGGACAGATTCTTCTCTCCCTTAAATACAAAAGATTTGTTTCCATTGCAAGAATATCAAAATAAAGACTATTTCCAACTTTAATACCATGTTACCTCGTGGACACGTAGACAGCAAGAGCTAAATGTTTTGAAGAAAGAAATATGAAAATGTTGTTGGCAAGGTCAACAAAAACAATGCCTAGACGTTTAACACGCTTGCTCTACACCTGTTCATTCTCAAATTTCCCAGAATGTTTTAGAAAACAAATGAATCTTTCCAAAAGAAAAGTAGGAAATATTTAAAGGAAAAAAAAATACAAAATGTATATGCACACAGAATTGCCAAAGTCCAGCCACGTTCTGACACAGCACCAAGATAAACACAGGATGAACACGATCCTAAAAAGTTGCAAATGAGTATGTTTTGCCAGTTTGGAAGTACCAAAATCCAACCACCCCCAGGACCTCAGCACTGTAGTTACTCTCCTCTTCTCTAGAAATAGAAACATAGCCACTCTGTATTTATGTCCTATTAGTGGCTAAGTTTTGGAAGTCTTGCCAAGAGGATTCCAGAAATGAAAAAAAAAAAGAAAGAAAGAAAGAAAGATTTTGTATGAATCATCTGTTACAATCCTCTATAAATCTACATCATTACCAAAATATGACCAAAATTGCTATATAAATACCCAAGAACTGGAACTGAAGAGAAGAATGGGGTATTATGTCAGAATTCAATTAGTTCTAATATTGTAGGAAAACCACCTTCATCTGGGAGTCCGCCAAAAAATGAAAAGGGTTTTTGTTTTTGTTTGTTTGTTTGTCTAACGGTACACTGGCTTGAGCATAAGACTGATTTAGGAAAAGATCCATTGCACAGGTTTACCCCTCTTATTGTGACCACACCAGTGTGTGAAGATCTGCTTCTGCTTTCCCTCAACCTGCATCTCAAGGTCCATTTTAAATAGTCAGGGGACTTCCCTGGTGGTCCAGTGGTTAAGAGTCCATGCTTCCAATGCAGAGGATGCAAGTTTGATCCCTGGTTGGGAAACTAAGATGCTGTAGTGCCTGTGACCAAAAAGTTTTTTTTAATAAATACATCAATAAAATAAATAAAGGAGTCACTACTTTTAGAACATATGTAGGCAAGAATATCATTCATTTCCATCATAATCCTCAAGAGAAAAATTGCATTTATTTGTGATATTTATGTTGGTCTAATTTTCCTCTGGGAAATTTTCAGCCAAATTATATACTCTTTATTACAGTTTTGGATACAAATACACTTCTCATTTCTTTGAGTTTGAAAGTGATTAAAAGTCACTCGGAAAAAAAACATAGCTTGATATTTTTCTAAGATTTTACTTCTAATCTTATTAATTTCAAAGATTTTACTAAAAAAAAAAATACTCTAGATATTTGGATAGTGATACTTTATATCATACCCAGTAAGTTACTCAGGACCCAGGTGATCAACTAAAATGTTAATATTGCACAAACACATCTATCGCAGCACTAGCAACTATTAAGAGCCCAGTCAATGCTACATCAGAATGTAAACAATTCCTGCTAGTAGCATGGATTAAAACCAATATGTCAGGCCCTGAGTGGGAAAGAAAGTTTTTTTAACTGATCATCTAAAGATGTGACTCTGAAACAATTTTCTGAGGGATAAGTATTTAAACACAATTCACTCACTCAATCCTAAAACCAGAACAGTTAGTGAAAGTGTGATAGAATCACATGTAAAGGATAGTTTTTCGAAAGATAGGAATGAACAAGATTGAAAATCCTAGTCAAAACAAAAATGCTGAGCACTGAATATACATGTGCAAATTCTGCTATGAACTCCATTTTACAGATGGTAAAATCAAATCTTAAAAGTAATGGCTCATAAGCCCATTCTCAGGCTGTCTGACCCCAGAGCCCACGTTCTGAAACAGTGATCATGTAACAGGGAGAAAAACATACATGCATGGTGTCACTTATTTCTATTCAACGGTATCTGTATTATTCTGGGGTTTTAAAAAATAACAGATCCATCTGTCTTTTCACTGGCACATGCAATTTTTGAGAAAGGAGACACTACATATACGCGGAACAGCCAAATACTTAGAAGTACTGTATGATTAATGTCCTTGCTACGTATTATAGACTAAGAGCTACATGGAGGTCAGAAAACAAGGCAATAATATGAACTGGAACAGTTATGAAAAGGCTTCACAGAGACAGTGAACTTGAACTGGCTCCTGATATTGAGTGAAAATTGGACAGAAGAGAGGATATTGTCACTTGGAAGAAAATTACCCAAATAGCTTTCAGCACACTAAATAGAATTACAGGAACCATCATAGTTGTATAAAACACAAAGAGCACAAAAAGTTGCATAACACTACACTACTGTTTGGAATAATACTAACAACTAAGTTAAACAATAACATCTTGAATACTGTATGGTTCCATGTTGATGAGGTTCAAAAACAGGCAAATCAAATCTACTGAAATAGATGTCAGATTAGATGACGACATTTAGGTAGGAGGGCATTGATTGGGAAGGGGCATAAAGAAACCTTCTGGGGTGCTAGAAATGTTCTTTGTCTTGATTTGGTAATTACAGATGTACATGAAAATTCATAGAACTTAAACAAAAGATTTGGGCATGTAAAAACGTATTATTTGTGAGTCACACTTCATTCAATACATGAGTAAGGGCAGTATCTACGCTAGACCTCAAGGGTCTTAGTATAACCTATTTAGCACCAGAAAAATCATTCAAGGAACTTCCCTGAGATCCAGTGGTTAAGACTCTGAGCTGCCAGTGCAGGGGAGGCAGATTATTGGGCCCTGGTTGGGGAACTAAGATCCTACATGCCGTATGGTACAGCCAAAAAAAAAAAAGAGAGAGAGAGAAGGAGGAGGAGAAAGAAAGAAAATGCAAAAAGAAAAAAAAAAAGAAGAGGAAAGAAAGAAAAACCCTTCAAGAATGCCTGTCTCAACTCTGTTCCTCACAGACGAAGCAACTGGTAAACCAAACAGATGCAAGGACTTGCCCCAAGTCACCAGGACATTCAGGGACTATGACGGTTCCTATTGTTAAAATTTTTTCCATTCTTTGGTAATGCCTCCAAAATATATTTAATGTGTCATGCATTCCTAAAAGAAGAAGATCCAGATGTACCACTGACTTCTCAGTAATATTCATTTACCATTTTCCATACTGTTTATCACATTGGTCACATTTATTTTTCCCCATTATTCTTGACATCTCTATATTGGATTATTCAAAATTGTCTTTTATTCCTCTTCTTAACTTTCATACCTATAATCAATCTAACATATTTTCCCAGAAGATGCTTTTTAACACGTACAAATCTAATCATATCCATTTCATAGAAATACCTAGTAACTATACCTGTTTTCAGATTTCAAAGAAATTTCCTCTATTCCTGAGGAAGGCAATTTGCCTGGAGTCATTCTATATTTCTTATATTACTAGTTAATAAGATATAGACTTTGCTCTTTCACTCTATAGATAGAGAAGGAAATGATGTAAGTAGTAAACACAAATACCTAGCTTTGTTTAGTTAAGAATCTTCTCTCTCATCCTTTCATCTAATTGACTTACCATTGATCTTTTCCTGAAAAACTATTCACATAGCATTCCTCATTCTATCCCCAACAAACACCCTCCCCCTATTGTCAAGGACTTCTGAGAATGTAGCAATGAAATCTACCAATGAGAAAATTGCTAGGTGTTTATCCTTTGCTTGTTTTTCCATTCAAGTAGCTCTCAGTTCAAAGCTACATTCTCTAAGTTCTATACATGATATACAAGTGTATCTACTTAGCTATGTTAAGGTTTACTGAAAATCTTTAGATCAATTCACATGCCATAACACAAGTGCATAACCTCAGAACAATCCTTTGGGATGTTCACAAATAACTGTAAAATGACCCAAGTACAAATATTCCCAAGATAACTAGACAGAAGTTATGGGCATACTTGTCGTCATATTCACAGATGATTGCAATCTCAGTTTCTGTTAACACAGACTATTATTTTAACTGTAATTGGAAACATCATATTCTGGCAAAAAGCCACTTCAGTTATCTTCAGCAGGATAGTTTATGGTCAAAAGCAGCACGTGCCAGAACATGGCTACCCAGGGCAGATTTTCCCCTGGGTCAATTTGCGTCATGTTCCTCTGTGTTGATGTAAGTAGAACAGTTCAGAAAAGGTAAATTCAGAGACTTCTTATGGGCTGTGTCAGATTTCTGCCGCTGCCCCTGCAGGTCTACTTCCTTCCAGATCCACCCTGCTCTTTGTCTCGCAAGGCTGACAAAAATGGACCTTATCAAAGAGCTCCCTTGCCCTCTACCTTCCTGAAGGGTTGACCAATGGGAACAGCAGTAAGATACTGGAGGATGAAAGGAGAATGAAGTCTGGACACCTTTTCTCTGGCCCTGCAGGGGAAGATCACCTATTTGCTCAACATCTTGAGTGAAGATCACTTTCCTAGGCTGCCCTTTCCACACTGTCTCTAGATTCTACCAGCATGCCACCACCTGACTCCTTCAGGCTGAAGAATCGTTAGAAAGTCTCCACCAGCCCCAGGTCCTCAACTGCCTAAATATTTCCTTGTATGCTGCCCACTTATGGGAAGGGAAACATGCCATGCAGCTGGCAGGATCTTAGCTCCTCAACTAGGGATTGAACCAGCACCCTCAGCAGTGAAAGTGAGAAGTCGTGACCACTGGACCACCAGGAAATTCCCTCCACATCTTTTATTTTATTTTTTTAATTTTATTTTTACTTTATTTTACTTTACAATACTGTATTCGTTCTGCCATACATTGACATAAATCCACCATGGGTGTATACAAGCTCCCAATCCTGAAACCCCCTCCCACCTCCCACCCCATACCATCCCTCTGGATCATCCCCGTGCACCAGCCCCAAGCATCCTGTATTCTGTATCGAACATAGACTGGTGCTTCAAGCTCCATATCTTTTTAAATGACCTCTTTAAATGAAACAACGCCATTTGCTGCAACATGGATGTACTTAGAAAAGTAAGTCAGAGAAAGACAAGTATCATATGATATCACTTATATGTGGAATCTAAAAAAATTAANCTGACCCTGAGGATACAGCTCGGGAAGAAAGTGGACATGCACATCTCCACTGGAGACAAGACCTGACTCTCCTGGGGAGCCTCCAGAGAAAACCAACTGTCCAAGCAAGCAGTGGAGGGAATCCTGAGGCTCCAGATGAGGATTTAGATGGCCCCGACTGCCAAGGAATTCCCAGAGGCCCCTGGCAACTCGCGTGGAGCCTGGGCTTTCCGGAGGTCACAGGGGCAGGTCCCTGGGATCCCCATCATAAGTCGAGAGGAGTCTGCCGTAAATCGAGAAAAACCAGGAGGATCTCCCCTCCAGGCAAGATGAGGCCCTTGTCCTCTGCAGTACCTCACAGGAAGTCACCCCATCCCTCGTGAACCTTGATGGATTACTTCACACCCTTGCAGCGACTCAAGAATAGCCCAACATACACGTCTCCACTCGAGAGGAACACCGAGGGTCCACCAACAACTCAAGAGGTACCCCGTGTCCCCCTGCTCGGCTCGAGATCAGGCTTCCTTTCCCTGCATCGTTGGGGATGGATTCCCGACCATCCCATCGCATCTCAAGATGAGGTTCTCTCCACAGTAGTGTCCAGAGGAACTCTGGGGATCGTTCCACCTTTTCCATGAGACCCCCAGAAGTCTCTGTCCATTCCATTGGAACCTGGTGTCCCTGCGCTGCCTCGATTGTCACACCAAGGTTGGGCTACCACCACAGTGGCATGTGTTTCAACCCTGTGGGAAAGCCACGAAGGGAAGCCCCGACGCCTGTGTCACCTCGATGGCAAGCCTGACCCTGCAGCTACAGCTCCGGAAGAAGCCGAAGTGCACGTCTCTACTCGAGAGGAGACCTTACTCACCTGAGGAGCCTCCAGAGGAACCCCACGGTCCATGTCAGCAGTGGAGAGGAATCCTCAGTCTCCAGACGAGGACTTAAGAGCAGGCCCCGACTGGCAAGGAATCCCCAGTGGCCTCTGACAACTCGCGTGAAGCCTGGCCTTTCCAGAGGGCAGAGAGGCGGGTCCCAGAGTTTCCCATCATAACTCTAAAGGAACCTGTCCCATTCGAGAAAAACCAGGAGGATCTCTGCTCCAGGCGAGATGAGGCCCTTGTCCTCTGCGGCACCTCACAGGAAGTCACCCCATCCCTCATGAACCATGAAGGGTTCCTTCAAACGCTTGCAGTGACTCAAGAATATCCCGACATACAGGTCTCCACGTGAGAGGAACACCGAGGGTCCTGCTACAACTCAAGTGGACCCCTGTGCCCCCCTGCTCAGCTCGAGATCAGGCTTCCTTTCCCGGCTTCGTTGGTGAAGGATTTCCGACGGTCCCGTTGCATGTCAAGAGGAGGCGCTTGCCACAGGAGTGTCCAGAGGAACTCTGGGGGTTGAGCCATCTGATCCACGATACCCCCAGATGTCTCTGTCCATTCTTGAGGAACCTGGTGGCCTTGCACCGCCTCGACTGTCACCCTGAGGATTGGTTCCCACCACAGTGGCACATGTTTCCACCTTGTGGAAAAGACTCGAGGGGAACCCCAGAACCCTGTGTCATCTCGACTGAAAGCCTGACCCTGCGGCTGCAGCTCGGGATAAAAGTGGACGTGCACGTCTCCACTGGAGATGAGACATGACTCCCCTGGGAAGCCTCTAGAGAATGCCCAAGGTCCAAGTAAGCAGTGGAGGGAATAATCAAGCTCCAGATGAGGACTTAGGAGCAGGCCCCGACTGCCAAGGAATCCCCAGAGGCCCCTGGCAACTCACATGGAGCCTGGCCTTTCCAGAGGGCACAGGATCGGGTCCCTGGGGTTCACGTTGTAAGTCGAGAGGAACCTGATGCAACTCGAGAAAAACCCAGAGGATCTTGCCTCCAGGCGAGATGAGGCCCTTGTCATCTGGGGCATCTCACGGAAACTCCCCCATCCCTCGTGAACCTCGATAGGTTCCTTCACACTTTTGCAGTGACTCAAGAATATTCCGACATTCACGTCTTCACTCGAGAGGAACACCGAGGTTCCCACCACAACTCAAGAGGAGCCCCGTGTCCCCCTGCTCCATTCGAGACCAAGGTTCCTTTCCCTGATTGATCTGGGAAGGATTCCCGCCGGTCACGTTGCATCTCAAGAGGAGGCACTCTCCACAGGAGTGTCCAGAGGAACTCCAGGGGTCGTGTCACCTGTTGCATGATATCCCCAGATGTCTGTGTTCATTCCATAGGAACCTGGTGGCCCTGCACCGCCTTGACTGTCACCCCGAGGATTGGCTCCCACCATGGTGGCACGTGTTTCAACCCTGTTAGGAAAGCCTCGAGGGGAAGCCCCAGAACCCTGTGTCACCTCGACGGGAAGACTGACCCAGCAGCTACAGATCGCGTGGAAAGTAGACGTGCACATCTCCACCGGAGACGAGACCTGACTCCCCTGGGGAGCCTCCAGAGAAAGCGCACGGTCCAAGGAAGAAGTGGAAGGAATCCACAGGCTCCAGATGAGAACTTAGGAGACAGCACCAACTGCCAAGGAATCCCCAGAGGCCACTGGCAACTCCCTTGGAGCCTGGCCTTTCCGGAGTGCACAGGAGCAGGTCCCTGGTGTCCTCATCATAAATTGAGAGGAACCTGCCATAACACGGGAAAAAGCAGTAGGATCTCCCCACCAGGCGAGATAACGCCATTTACCTCGGCAGCACCTCCCGGGAAGTCACCCCATCCCTCATGAACCTCGAGGGGTTCCTTCACAAGCTTGCAGCGACTCAAGAATACCCCGACATACAGCTCTACACATGACAGGAACACCGATGGTCCTGCCACAACTCAAAAGGACCCCCGTGTCCCCCCGCTCAGTTCAAGATCAGGCTTCCTTTTCCGGCTTCTTCGGTGAATGATTACCGACCGTCCCTTGGCATGTCAAGAGGAGGCGCTTGCCACAGGATTGTCCAGAGGAACTCCGGGGGTTGAGTCACCTGATCCATGATGCCCCCAATACGTATCTGTCCATTCCAGAGGAACCTGGTGGCCCTGCACCGCCTAGACTGTCACCCCGAGGATTGGCTCCCACCACAGTGGCACGTGTTTCAACCCTGTGGGAAAGCCTCGAGGGGAAGCCCCAGACCCCTGTGTCACCTAGACAGAAAGCCTGACCCTGCAGCTACAGCTTGGAGGAAAGCGGGCATGCACATCTCCACTCGAGATGAGACTTGACTCTCCTGAGGAGCCTACAGAGGAACCCCACGGTACACTTCAACAGTGGAGAGGAATCCTCAGGCTCCAGACGAGGACTTAGGAGCAGGCCCTGACTGCCAAGGAATTCACAGAGGGCCCTGGCGACTCACATGAAGTCTGGCCTTTCCGGAGGGCACAGGGGCGGATCCCTGGGGTCCCCGTCTAAACTGGAGAGGGACCTGCCGCAACTCGAGAAAAATCAGGAGGATCACCACTCCAGGCGAGATGAGGCCCTTGTCCTCTGCGGCATCTCGCAGGAAGTCCCCCCATCCCTCGTTAACCTCGACGGGTTCCTTCACACCCTTGCAGTGACTCAAGAATATCCCATTCATGTCTCCATTTGAGAGGAACACCGAGGTTCCCACCACAACTCAAGAAGAGCACCGTTTCCCCCTACTCAATTTGAGACCAGGGTTCCTTTCCCTGATTCATCGGGGAAGGATTCCCGCCAGTCCTGTCTCATCTCAAGAGGAGGCACTCTCCACAGGAGTGTCCAGAGAAACTCCGGGGGTCACGCCACTTGTTCCACGAGACGCCCAGATATCTGTGTCCACTCCATCGGAACCTGGTGGCCCTGTGCAGCCTTGACTATCACCCCGAGGATTGGCTCCCACCACAGTGGCACGTGTTTCAACCCTGTGGGAAAGCCTCGAGGGGAACCCCCAGACCCCTGTGTCACCTCGACTGGAAGCCTGACCCTGCAGCTACAGCTCAGGTGGAAATCGGACATGCACGTCTCAACAGGAGATGAGACCTAACTCCCCAGAGGAGCCTCAAAAGAAAGGCCACGGTCCAAGTAAGCAGTGGAGGGAATAATCAGGCTCCAGACGAGGACTTAGGAGCAGGCCCCGACTGCCAAGGAATCCCCGGAGACCCCTGGCAACACGCTTGGAGCCTGGCCCTTCCAGAGGGTACAGAGGTGGGCCCCTGGTGTCCCAGTCATAACTCGAGAGGAGCCTGCCACAACTCGAGAGAAACCAGGAGGATCTCCACTCCAGGCGAGATGAGGCCCTTGTCCTCTGCGGCATCTCATGGGAAGTCACCTCATCCTTCATGAACCTCGACGGGTTCCTTCACACCCTTGCAGTGACTCAAGAGTATCCCAACATTCATTTCTCCTCTCGAGAGGAACACCGAGGTTCTCACCACAACTCAAGAGGAGCCCCGTGTCCACCTGCTCAACTCGAGATCAGGCTTCCTTTTCCAGCTTCGTCGGGGAAGGATTCCCGACAGTCCTGGCATGTCAAGAGGAGGTGCTTGCCACAGGAGTGTCCAGAGCACTCCGGGGGTCGAGCCACCTGATCCACAATACCCCCAGATGTCTCTGTCCAGTCCAGAGGAACCTGGTGGTCCTGCACTGCCTCTACTGTCATCCCGAGGATTGATTCCCACAACGGTGGCACGCGTTTCAACCCTGTGGGAAAGACTCGAGGGGAAGCCCCAGAACCCTATGTCTCCTCGACGGGAAGACTGACCCTGCGGCTACAGCTCGGGTGGAATACGGATGTGCACGTCTCCACTAGAAATGAGACCTGACTCCCCTGGGGAGCCTCCAGAGTAACCCAACGGTCTACGTCTGCAATGGAGGGAATCCTCAGGCTCCAGACGACGAATTAGGAGCAGTCCCCGACTGCCAAGGAATCCCCAGAGGCTCCTGAAAACTCGCGTGGAGCCTGGCGTTTCAGGAGGGCATAGGAGTGGGTCCCTGGAGTCCCCGTCATAAGTCGAGAGGAACCTGCAACAACTCGAGACAAACCAGGAGGATCACCCCTCCAGGCGAGATGAGGCCCTTTTCCTCTGCAGCACCTCGCGGGAAGTCACCCCATCCCTCATGAACCTCAACAGGTTCCTTCACACGCTTGCATTGACTCAAGAATATCCTAACATACAGGTCTCCATGCGAGAGGAACATTGAGGGTCCTGCCACACCTCAAGAGGACCCCCTTGTCCCCCTTCTTTGTTAGAGACCAGGGTTCCTTTCACTGATTCATCACGGAAGGTTTCCCGCCAGTCCTATCACATATCAAGAGGAGACGCTTTCCACAGGAGTGTCCAGAGGAACACCTGGAGTCGAGCCACCTGCTCCATGAGACCCCCAGATGTCTCTGTCCACTCTATCAGCACCTGATGGCCCTGCGCCGCCTCGACAGTCACCCCGAAGATTGGCTTCCACCACGGTAGCACGTGTTTCAACCCTGTGGAAAGTCTCGAGGGGAAGCCCCAGAACCCTGTGTCACCTCGACGGGAAGATTGACCCTGCAGCTACAGCTCGGGTGGAAAGCCGATGTGCACGTTTGCACTGGAGATGAGTCCTGACTCCCCTGGGGAGCCTCCAGAGAAAGCCAACGGTCCAAGTAAGCAGTGGAGGGAATCCTCAGCCTCCCAATTAGGACTTAGGAGACGGCACCGACTACCAAAGAATCCCCAGAGGCCTCTGGCAACTCGCGTGGAGCCCGGCTTTTCCGGAGGGCACATGTTCGGGTCCCTGGGGTCCCCATCGTAAGTCAAGAGGAAGCTGCTGAACTCGAGAAAAACCAGGAGGATCTTCCCTCCAGGGTTGATGAGGCCCTTTTCCTCTGCAGCACCCATCTCTCATGAACCTCGACGGGTTGATTCACACCCTTGCAGTGACTCAAGAATATCCCAACATACAGGTCTCCACCAGAGAAAATCACAAAGGGTCCCGCCACAACTCAAGAGGACCCCAGTGTCGCCCTGCTCAGCTCGAGATCAGGCTTCCTTTCTGGGCATCTTAGGGGAAGGATTCCCATAGGTCCCGTCTCATGTCAAGAGGAGGCGCTTGCCACAGGGGAGTCCAGAGGAACTCTGGGGGTCAAGCCACCTGATAAAGATACCCCCAGATGTCTCTGTCCATTCCAGAGGAAACTGGTGGCCCTGCACCACCTCAACTGTCACCCCGAGGATTGGCTCCCACCACAGTGGCACGTGTTTCAACCCTGAGGAAAAGCCTCGAGAGGAAGCCCCAGACCCCTGCGTCATCTTGACGGGAAGCCTGAACCTGCAGCTACAGCTCGGGAGGAAAACGGATGTGCACGTCTCCACTCGAGATGAGACCTGGTTCCCCTGAGGAGCCTCCAGAGGAACCCCGCGGTCCACGTCAGCAGTGGAGAGGAATCCTCAGGCTCCAGATGAGGACTTAGGAGCAGGCCCCAACTGCCAAGGAATCCCCAGAGGCCCCTGGCAATTAGCGTGAAGGCTGGCCTTTCAGGAGGATACAGGGGCGGATCCCTGGGGTCCCCGTCGTAACTCAAGAGGGACCTGCCACAACTCAAGAAAAACCAGGAGGATCTCCCCTCCAGGCGAGATGAGGCCCTTTTCCTCTGCAACACCTCATGGGAAGTCCCCCCCATCCCTCATGAACCTCGACGGGTTCCTTCACACCCTTGTAGCGACTCAAGAATATCCCGACATACACGTCTCCACAGGATAGGAACACCTAGGTTCCTGTCACAACTCAAGAGGACCCCCGTGTCCCTCTGCTCAGCTCGAGATGAGGCTTCTTTTTCCGGCTTTCTTGGGGAAGGATTCCCATCAGTCGCGTCGCATGTCAAGAGGAACCTGCCGTAACTCCAGAAAAACCAGGAGGATCTTCCCTCCAGGCGTGATGAAGCCCTTTTCCTCTGAAGCCCCTCACGGGAAGTCCCCCCATCCCTCATGAACCTCGACGGGTTCCTTCACACCCTTGCAGTGACTCAAGAATATCCCAACATTCACGTCTCCACAGGATAGGAACACCTAGGTTCCTGTCACAACTCAAAAGGAGCCCCGTGTCCCCCTGCTCCGTTCAAGACCGGGGTTCCTTTCACTGATTCGTTGGGGAAGGATACCCGCCGGTACCCTCGCATATCAAGAGGAGGCACTCTCCACAGGAGTGTCCAGAGGAACTCTGGGGGTCACGACACCTGTTCCTCGAGACCCCCAGATATCTCTGTCCACTCCATCTGAAGCTGGTGGCCCAGAGCCGCCTCGACAGTCACCCCAAAGATTGGCTCAATCCACGGTGGCACGTGTTTCCACCCTGTGGGAAAGACTCGAAGGTATGCCCCAACCCATGTGTCACTTCGATGGGAAGCTTGACCCTTAAGCTACAGCCCAGGAGGAAATTGGAGGTGCACGTCTCCACTGCAGATGAGACCTGACTCCCCTTGGGAGCCTCCAGAGGAACCCCACGGTCCACGTCTGCATTGGAGAGAAATCCTCATGTGCCAGATGAGGACATATGAGCTGCAACTGACTGCCAAGGAATCCCCAGAGGCCCCTGGCAACTCGCGTGCAGCCTGGCCTTTTCAGAGGCCTCAGGGGCGGGTCCTTGGGGGTCCACGTCATAACTCAAGAGAAACCTGCCGCAACTCGAGAAAAACCATGAGGATCTCCCCTCCAGGCGAGATGAGGCCCTTGTCCTCTGCGACACCTCACGGGAAGATACCCCACCCCACATGAACCTTGACGGATTCCTTCACACCCTTGCAGCGACTCAAGAATATCCTGACATACAGGTCTCCACAGGAGAGGAACACTGAGGGTCCTGCCACTTCTCAAGAGGACCCCCTAGTCCCCCTGCTCAGCTCGAGATCAGGCTTCCTTTCCCGGCTTCATCGGGGAAGGATTTCCGAAGGTCTGGTCGCATGTCAATAGGAGGCGCTTGCACAGGAGTGTCCAGAAGAACTCTGGGCTTTGAGCCACCTGATTAAGGATACCTCCAGATGTCTCTGTCCATTCCAGAGGAATCTGGTGGCCCTGCACCGCCTTGACTGTCACCTCGAGAATTGGTTCCCACCATGGTGGCACGTGTTTCAACCCTGTGGGAAAGCCTCAAGTGGAAGCCCAAGACCCCTGTGTCACCTCGACAGGAAGCCTGAACCTGCAACTACAGCTCGGGTGGAAAGCAGATGTGCATGTCTCCACTGGAGATGAGAAGTGACTCCCCTGGGGAGCCTCCAGAGAAAGCCCACTGTCCAAGTAAGCAGTGGAGGGAATCCTCAGGCTCCAGACGAGGACTTAGGAGCAGGCCCCGACTGCCAAGGAATCCCCAGAGGACCCTGGCAAGTCGCCTGGAGCCTGGACTTTCTGGAGGGCACAGGGGCGGGTCCCTGAGGTCCCCGTCGTAACTCGAGAGGAACCTGCTGCAACTCGAGAAAAACCAAGAGGATCTCGCCTCCAGGCGAGATGAGGCCCTTGTCCTCTGCAGCATTTCGTGGGAAGTAACCACATCCCTCGTGAACCTTGACGGGTTCCTTCACACCCTTGCAGTGACTCAAGAATAATCCGACATTCATGTCTCCACTCGAGAGGAACACTGAGGTTCCCACCACAACTCAAGAGGAGCCCCGTGTCCCCCTGCTCTGTTCGAGACCAGGGTTCCTGTCAATGATTCATCAGGGAAGAATTCCCGCTGGTCCCCTCGCATATCACGACGAGGCACTCTCCACAGAAGAGTCCAGAGGAACTCTGTGGGTCATGCCACCTGTTCCACGAGATGCTCAGATGTCTCTGTCCACTCCATCTTAACCTTGGCCCTAAGCCGCCTCGACAGTCACCCCGAAGATTGGCTCACATCACAGTGGCACGTGTTTCAACCCTGTGGGAAAGACTCGAGGGGGTGCCCCAGACCCCTGTGTCACCTCGATGGGAAGCCTGACCCTGCAGCTACAGCTCGGGAAGAAAGCGGAGATGCACGTCTCCACTGCAGATGAGACCTGACTCCCCTGGGGAGCCTCCACAGGAACCCCAAGTTCCACGTCTGCAATGAAGAGGAATCCTCAGGTGCCAGACGAGGACTTAGGAGCCAGAACCGACTGCCAAGGAATCCCCAGAGGCCCCTGGACATTGGCGTGGAGCCTGGCCTTCTTGGAGGCCTCAGGGGCGGGTCCCTGGGGTTAATGTCATAACTCGAGAGGAATCTGCCACAACTCGAGAAAAACCAAGAATATCTCCCCTCCAGGTGAGATGAGGCCTTTTCCTTCTGCAGCACTTCGCAGGAAGTCACCCCATCCCTCATGAACCTCGACGGGTTCCTTTACAGGCTTGCAGCAATGCAAGAATATCCCGACATACAGGTTTCCACGCGAGAGGAACACTGAGGACCCCGCCACAACTCAAAAGGACCCCCGTGTCCCCCTGCTCAGCTCGACATCAGGCTTCCTTTCCCTGTTTTGTCGGGGAAGGATTCCCGACAGTCCCGTTGCATGTCAAGAGGAGGCACTTGCCACAGGAGTGTCCTGAAAATCTCCGGATGTCGAGCCACGTGATCCATGATACCCCCAGATATCTCTGTCCATTCCAGAGGAACCTGGTGGCCCTGCACCACCTCGACTGTCACCCTGAGAATTGGCTATCACCATGGTGGCACGTGTTTCAACCCTGTGGGAAAGCCTCAAGGGGAAGCCACAGACCCCTGTGTCACCTCGAAGGGAAGCCTGACCCTGTGGCTACAGCTCGGAAGGAAAGCGGACATGCACGTCTCCACTGGAGACATGACCTGACTCCATTGGGGAGCCTCCAGAGAAACCCCACGGTCGAAGTAAGCAGTGAAGGGAATCATCAGGCTCCAGACGAGGCCTTAGGAGACGACATCAACTGCCAAGGAATCCCCAGAATCCCCTGGCAACTCGCGTGGAGCCTGGCCTTTCCGGAGGGCACAGGAGCGAGTCCATGGGGTCCCCGTCACAGTCTAGAGGAACCTGCCGTAACTCAAGAAAAACCAGGAGGATCTCCCCTCCAGGAGATATGAGGCCCTTTTCCTCTGGAGCACCTCGCTGGAAGTCACCCCATCCCTCATGAATCCCGACAGGTTCCTTCACACCCTTGCAGCGACTCAAGAATATCCTGACATACAGGTCTCCACACGAGAGTAACACCGAGGGTCCCACCACAACTCAGGAGGACCCCCATGTTCCCCTGCTCGGCTCGAGATCAGGCTTCCTTTCCCTGCTTCATCAGGGAAGGATTCCCGAAGGTCCTGTCACATGTCAAGAGGAGGCGCTTGCCACAGGAGTTTCCAGAGGAATTCCAGTGGAAGCGAAANTAGGCTTGTGATATTGAATAGTTTGCCTTGGAAGTGAACAGAGATCATTCTGTCATTTTTGAGATTGCATCCAAGTACTGCAATTCAGTACTTCCCTGGTGGCTCAGATGGTAAAGCATCTGCCTACAATGTGGGAGACCTGGGTTCGATCCCTGGGTGGGGAAGATCCTCTGTAGAAGGCAATGGCAACCCACTCTAGTACTCTTGCCTGGAAAATCCAATGGACGGAGGAGCCTAGTAGGCTACAGTTCATGGGGTCGCAAAGAGTTGGACACGACTAAGCAACTTTACTTCACTGCAATTCAGACTCTTTTGTTGACCATGATGGCTACTCCATTTCTTCTAAGGGATTCTTGCCCGCAGTAGTAAATATAATGGTCATCTGAGTTAAATTCACCCATTCCAGTCCATTTTAGTTCACTGATTCCTAGAATGTTGACGTTCACTCTTGCCATCTCTTATTTGACCACTTCCAATTTGCTTTGATTTATGGACATAACATTCCAGGTTCCTACACAATATTGCTCTTTACAGCATCGGACCTGCTTCTATCACCAGTCACAACCACAACAGGGTATTGTTTTTGCTTTGGCTCCATCCCTTCATTCTTTTGGGAGTTATTTCTCCACTGATCTCCAGTTGCATATTGGGCACCTACTGACCTGAGGAGTTCCTTTTTCAGTATCTTATCGTTTTGCCTGTTCAAACCTGTTCATGGAGTTCTCAAGGCAAGAATACTGAAGTGATTTCCCATTCCCTAACCAGTGGACCACATTCTGTCAAAAAATTGGGGTGCTTTATCAATAAAGTGACTGACATAAGTTTATCTGTAACTCTATTTTAGTGGAAATTACTTTAAATCATAAATCCTTGAAATTAAGTACAAATACACTAGTTATTCAATTTCCCCTATGTAACAGGATTTATGGACTAACTCATGATGGTGATGATTAGTGAGAAAGTGAAAACTGGCCCTGCTGATCATTAAACTGTAATACTTCTAACAGAATATCAACGATGCTTCCGTTCAGTCACAGACAAATTCAAAAGAGATTCATTCACTTCCTTTCATGGCTGGAGCATCAAGTATGGAGAGTGAGGGTCCACCCTGTGTCAGACCATGAAAGGCTTTTCGTACTACCTTACGGATTTGGACTTTATGCCATGACTGAGAGCAAAATGACCAGATTTACATTTCAGACTCACCACTCTGGTAGTTACATGAAGGATAGATCTAGTTATACATGCACTGCAAAAATTACACACAGAGAAATAATAATAATAACAGTAATAATAATATAATGCAATGAAGGGGGATACAGGTTAGAAGAGACGTATTTAAGAAGTAAATACAAGGTAAAAATGTCAGATTTCAGTGAATGTAGATACTGAGGGAAGGAAGGTGCCACATATAACTCCTGTTTGTCAACCAGGTAATAGGCAGACAGATATCATACTGAGAATCTACCAGCAGTAGGGGGAAGAGCTAGCTGAGTTAGTCCCATGAAGGTTTAACTTTGACATGGACTAAAAGTGAGCAGCCCATGAAACTCACAAGAAAATATAAACAGACAGTGGGAACTGTATGATCCAGTGATTCCAACCTGAGTATATATCCAGAAAACATCAAGAACACTAATTAGAAAAGAAACATGCTCCCCAATGTTCATAGCAACAATTTACAATGTCCAAGGTGTGGAAGCAACCTACATGTTCATCAACAAATGAATGGATAAAGAAAATTTGAGATATATATATACAGGTGGAGCTAGTGGTAAAGAACCCACCAGTCAATGCAGGAGACATAAGTGACCCAGGTTCGATCCCTGAGTCAGGAAGATCTCCTGGAAAAAGGCATGGCAACTCCCCCACCTCCCAGTATTCTTGCCTGGAAAATCCCATGGACAGAGGAGCCTTGGTGGGCTACTGTCCATAGGGTCACAAAAAGTTAGATACAACTGAAGCAGCTGAGCACAGCACGTACAAGCACACACACACACATGTATATGTATACAGTTATATGTGTATGTATATAGCCTGGAGTGCTGCAGTCCATGGGGTAGCAAAGAGTCAGACACAACTTAGTGACTGAACAATAATGGAATATTATGTATATATTGTCTGTAATGGAATATTAAGTGTATATTTATCTATAATGGAATATTAAACATTTATATAATGAATATACTTATATATAATAGAATATCCTATATTACATATTGAATATTAGTCATAAGAGAATGAAATTTTGCCATTTGCAGCAATGTGGGTGGACTTGGAGGACATTAGGCTAAGTGAAATAAGTCAGACAGAGAAAGACAAATACTGTATAATGTCACTTATATGCAAAATCTCAAAAATACAATGAACCGGCAAAGATAACAAAAAAAGCAGACTCAGATGCAGAGAACAAACTAGTGGTTCCAGTGGAGGGGGAAAAATACAGGGGTTAGGGAGTGGGAGGTACAAACTATTGAGTATAAGGTTGCTTCAAGGATGTATTGTACAATACAGGGAATATAGCCAATGTTTTGTAATAACTATAAATGAAAAGTAGCCTTTAAAATTGTTTTAAAATAAACAAAAATAAATTTTAAAATTAAATTAGTAAACGAAAAGATCCCAAACAGAGATGAGGTCGCTCCAGTGTGTTCAGTAAGAATGTGTGAGCAAAGAGTCCTGGAAACCCCAGTGTTTGAGGTACAAGGGACAAAACAGGACTGTAAGAGAGCTGGGGCCCTGAGACCTAGGGAGGTCTGAGGAGGACCAGGAAAGACCTTCTCTCTACTTTTTCAGTCGCCAATCTGCCCTTTATCACCCCTCACTCACTGTCCAGAAATTAATGGGACATTGGCTCGAGATAATGGCAAAGTTTCTTTAATATAATTGTGTGCTGAAATTTTCTCATTACTTGCAAATTGTTTCCCTTCAGTTGGACAAATTATTGTCCTCTGCTCAAAGACTAGCTGGGTTAACCAGCTGGGAGGACTTCCCAACAATTTCTATACAGATGAATCCTAAGTGTGAGGGTAAACGGTGCCATTTACATTCCAGTATGCAGGCACTGTGGGCTTCCCTGCTGGCTCAGTTATAAAGAATCCACCTGCCAAGCAGGAGACATGGTAGATTCTATTATCCCTGGGTTGGGAAGAGCCCCTGGAGGAGGAAATGGCAACCCACTCCAGTATTCTTGCCTGGGAAATCCCATGGGTAGAGGGGCCTGGTGGGCTACAATCCATAGGGTCGCAAAAGAGTCCAACATAACTTAGCAACTAAACAACAAAAAACAGGCACATAACTAATTTATCTTTTAAAATTCTCAAACTTGTTTGTCAAAACCCAGCTTTCCTTTTAACATCCCTTTAAAACTAAGTGGGGACCAATTCTGCAGAAGACCCGTATGTTCTAGAAGGACTTAGAACCTGCCTTTGTCCTCAGCCATCATCAAATTTGCTCCCTGTCATACTGAGTTATGGAAGAAATACATCAGAAGCCTGAAGAAATAAATTGAGAAAGGGAGAAGTTGGGCAGGGCGAGAGTGATTCTGACCACAACAGATGTCAAAATATACATTAAAACAACACTGCCACTGAACCAGGTGGCTGTGAGCTATTCTATACTGAGTGCTTGCTCTAGGCCAGCCATTATTGCTGGTGTTTTTCCCATATTTCCTCATTTCACATTCAACAGAATACTTTGAGCAGGAAATTGTCTAATCCTATTTTTAAAAATAAGACTGCAGGTCAATAAGAATCAAAGAGCCACATAGCTAAGGAGCAAAAGAACATGGATTTGAATCCATACTTTGTCCAGCACTACAGTTCATCCCCTTAACCACCAGGCTACACAGCGCTCTCCCCTTCTCCACCTCGCAGGTCTCAATGCCAGGGGAAGGTTGGAGGCGGAGACAACGAACACAGGTCCCAGCTCCAGAGCACTAAAGATGGACCTTTGCTGTAGTCTTGCACAAGCCCAGGAAATACCTATGAAGCAAAAGAAGGGTATATGGGGAAGCCTATTGTCTAGTTTTATTTTTCATGTTGCTGGACACAAATACTCACCTCTATGCCTTTACCATGGGGCTTCCCTGATGGCTCAGATGGTAAAGCATCTGCCTGCAATGTGGGAAACCCAGGTTGGTTGCCTGGGTCAGGAATATCCCCTGGAGGAGGAAATGGCAACCCACTCCAGTACTCTTGCCTGGAAAATCCCATGGACGGACGAGCTTGACAGGCTATAGCCCATCGGGTCACAGAGAGTTGGACACAACTGAGTGACTTCACTTTATGCCTCTAAAGTCATTCTGTGATAGAACTTAATGCAATCCAGACATTTTTATTTTATTTTNGGAAAATCCCATGGACGGACGAGCTTGACAGGCTATAGCCCATCGGGTCACAGAGAGTTGGACACAACTGAGTGACTTCACTTTATGCCTCTAAAGTCATTCTGTGATAGAACTTAATGCAATCCAGACATTTTTATTTTATTTTTTTTTTTTTGACCATCATCTTTATCATTTTATTTTATTTTTTTTTTATTTTAATTTATTTATTTTTAAATTTAACTTTACAATACTCTATTGGGTTTGCCATACATCGACACGAATCCACCACAGGTGCACACAAGCTCCCAATCCCGAGTCCCCCTCCCACCTCCCACCCCACAACGTCTCTCTAGATCATCCCCGTACACCAGCCCCAAGCGTCCTGCATTCTGTATCAAACATAGACTGGTGATTCGTTTCTTACATAATAGTATATATTCTTCAACGCCATTCTCGCAGATCATCCCGCCCTCTCCTACTCCCTCTGAGGCCAAAAGTCCATTGTCTATGTCTGTGT
>SJYV01031020.1:548660-559292 GCA_006410875.1 Neotragus pygmaeus | reverse complement strand
TACTCCATTGTGTATATATGCCACAGCTTGCTTATCCATTCATCTGTTGATGGACATCTAGGTTGTTTCCATGTCCTGGCTATTATAAACAGTGCTGCGATGAACATTGGGGTACATGTGTCTCTTTCAATTCTGGTTTCCTTGGTGTGTATGCCCAGCAGTGGGATTGCTGGGTCATAAGGCAGTTCTATTTGCAATTTTTTAAGGAATCTCCACACTGTTTTCCACAGTGGCTGTACTAGTTTACATTCCCACCAACAGTGTAAGAGGGTTCCCCTTTCTCCACACCCCCTCCAGCATTTATTGCTTGCAGACTTTTGGATCGCGGCCATTCTGACTGGACTTTAAACTTATGATGAAGTGTTAAGTTAAAACAACAAACAGCCATTACATCAGGAAGAAAATCTGGATTCGTGTTAATGGAGACAAGGAAATTTAAGTTTCATCATGATGATGAAAAAAAAAATAATAATGTGAACTATACATAAAGGAGGTGTTTAATAAAAGGTTATCAGAAAAGGAAAGAGGAAAAATAATTCAGGGCATAGAAAAGATGATTTTTTTAAAGCAATTGGTCATGCTACTGCTGCTGCTAAGTCATTTCAGTTGTGTCTGACTCTGTGCGACCCCAGAGATGGCAGCCCACCAGGCTCCCCCATCCCTGGGATTCTCCAGGCAAGAACACTGGAGTGGGTTGCCATTTCCTTCTCTAATGCATGAAAGTGAAACGTGAAAGTGAAGTCACTGAGCTTTGGACAAACCCACGATGAAAGAAAAACAAGCTAACACACTCAGTGCCCCATCAGACCAAGTGGAGTCCAAGTTAATCCATTTGGAGACTAAAGTTCCAGCTTTCATGGTGACCTGTGCTTTCTTTCGGTGTCTTTGTCCAAACTACAAGCCTTTGCAAGACGTATAAAGAACAATCACACTGTTATAGTCCAGGAAGATCCTTCATGTGAGAACACATGCTACATCCTCATTACCCTGGAGAGACTTCTGTTCTCATAAAACTGGAGGAAGCCTTTTGACAGCCTAAATCCAAGCCCTCGTGGGAGGCGAGGTGTTTTTTAAGGAACACATCAGCACTCGGTTGTTTGCCTCTTGCACGCTGACCCTTCTTGGGTTTAAGATGACCATTTTCCGAGAATAGAAAATCTGGTCTAAATGAGAAATACTCTTTAAAATTGCTTTATTGCTATGTGGGTTTTTCTTTGTAATTATGGTTAAGTTATTCCATAAAATTTAGTGCTATGATAGTCCTGTAATGGCAACACAGTCCAACCAATTTTTTTATTCACAGGAGAAAATGGTAAATGGGCCACAGAATCTTAAACTTCTTCTGCTGAAGACACTGGTTAGGTTTTCCAGAAGGTTTTGGTTGGGTTTTCCATAGGAATTGGCCTAAAGGCAAAGCTGAATTTGAGGTGTCCTAGAAATAGCATGAGAAAATGCCTTTCTAGCCTTATTTCCATCTTAAATAATGAACAGAACCGTGTGTTGAAAGGGAACCGTTTGTGTTGGACTTGAACAGTAAAGGAGTGAAAAGGGGGAAAAAAATGAAAGGACCAGAACAAAAGTAGGCAGAGTGCCTGGAAATAAATATGAATATATATAAAATATTTTAATAACTTTATAGATTTGAAAACTACTGAGCTCACAAACTCTGAAAACAGGCATAATTTTGCCTCTCAAGATGGAATTTAGAAAGTACAGTCCATTGCTACTTAATTTGAATCTGAATTATGACATATTAGCATATTAAGCGGAGAAGGCAATGGCACCCCACTCCAGTACTCCTGCCTGGAAAATCCCATGGACGGAGGAGCCTGGTAGGCTGCAGTCCATGGGGTTGCTGAGAGTCGGACACGACTGAGCGACTTCACTTTCACTTTTCACTTTCATGCATTGGAGAAGGGAATGGCAACCCACTCCAGTGTTGTCGCTTGGAGAATCCCAGGGACGGGGGAGCCTGGTGGGCTGCCGTCTATGGGGTTGCACAGAGTTGGACACGACTGAAGCGACTTAGCAGCAGCAGCAGCAGCATATTAAGCATTCTAAAATCCTCCTTACCTCACTAAGGAGAATTAATTAGTCCTTCATCTTCATGAATAACACTCTAATTGTGCCCATGTATCCATGCCCTACCATAGTCTCCTGATTTCTCTTTGTCCTCTTTACTGAAATCAGGTGAAATAGTGGGTTTAATAAAGTGTCCAGCTTAAGTCATTTAATTAACATTAAATGAATGTCAAATTACTCTCACCCTTTAAATTTCAACTTTAAACATTCAAATGCAACTTCAGCTTCAAAAGTTCAAGTCCATAGCTGGTAATAAAGAGAGTGTGGTAATAACTGAACAGGTGACAGCAGGCCAAATACCACTGGATCTCAAGTAAGTAATTGAAACCTCATCCATACCCTCTCTGAAACTCGGTTTCTGTCTGTTATATGTTTAGGACTTTTCCATCCCATGGCACAGTGTTTCATTCACGAATCAAGAATGAAAATGCCTGGGTCAGACATAAATATAGCACCTGCTGTATACAAAGGAGGAAGTGCTGTGTAGACCAGAGCTCCTCCTATTTCTAGACAAAACGTAACCTTTACTTCTTAATGCAGCTCTCTAATGCTCAACCATGCTAGTTTCCTGATTTTGTCTCAAATCTACCTCTTCTTCAACATTTTTCAACCTACAGTGTGTGTACAACATGCCAATCAGAATGGACATCATCAAAAAATCTATAAACAATAAATACTGGAGAGGATATGGAGAAAAGAGAACCCTCTTGCACTGTTGCTGGGAATGTAAACTGATATACCCACTATGGAGAACGGTGTGGAGGTTCCTTAAAAAATTAATAGAGCTGCCATACGATCCAACAGTCTCTCTCTTGGGCATATATCAGGAGAAAACTGTAATTCAAAAAGACACATGCACCCCAATATTCACTGCAGCAACTATTTATAATAGCCAAGATATGGAAGCAACCTAAATGTCCATTAACTGAAGAATGGATAAAGGTGTGGTACATAGATATAATGGAATATTACTCGTCCATAAAAAGGAATGGAATTGGGTTATTTGAGAGAAATGGATGGACTAGAGTCTGTCATCGTAGAAGGCAATGGCACCCCACTCCAGGACTCTTCCCTGGAAAATCCCATGGACGGAGGAGCCTGGTAGGCTGCAGTCCATGGGGTCGCTAAGAGACAGACACAACTGAGCGACTTCACTTTCACTTTTCACTTTCATGTATTGGAGAAGGAAATGGCAACCCACTGCAGTGTTCTTGCCTGGAGAGTCCCAGGGATGGGGGAGCCTGGTGGGCTGCCATCTCTGGGGTCGCACAGATGTGGACATGACTGAAGTGACTTAGCAGCAGAGTCTGTCATACAGAGTGAAGTCAGAAAGAGAAAAATAGATATGATATATCACACCCAAAATGGTATAGATGACCTTACTTGCAAAGCAGAAATGGAGACACAGAGGTGGGGAACAAATGTATGAATACCAACAGGGAAAGGAGTGGGGAGGGAGGTATTGGGAGATTGGGATTGAAACATATACACTATTGATACAATATATAAAATAGACAACTGATGTAAACATACTATATAACACAGGGAACTCCACTTAATGCACTGTGGGGTCCTAAATGAGAGGGAAATCCAAAGGCGGGGGAGCTTAAATGTATATGACCGATTCAGGGCTTCCCAAGGGGCTCAGTGGTAAAGAATCCACCTGCCAATGCAGGAGACACGGATTTAATCACTGGGTCTGGAATATTCCTTCCCTGGAGAAGGAAACAGCAACCCACTCCAGTATCCTTGCCTGCCTGGGAAATCCCAAGGACTGAGGAAACCAGCGGGCTACAGTCCATAGGGTGTCAAGCAAGCAGACACAATGTAGCAACTAACAGCAGAAACAGCATGACTGATTCATTTGCCGTGCAATAGACACTAACCGAGAAGGCAATGGCACCCCACTCCAGTACTCTTGCCTGGAAAATCCCATGGATGGAGGAGCCTGGTAGGCTGCAGTCCATGGGGTGGCGAAGAGTCGGACATGACTAAGCTCTTCCCTTTCACTTTTCACTTTCATGCATTGGAGAAGGAAATGGAAACCCACTCTAGTGTTCTTGCCTGGAGAGTCCCAGGGATGGGAGAGGCTGGTGGGCTGCCGTCTATGGTATCGCACAGAATTGGACACGACTGAAGTGACTTAGCAGCAGCAGACGCTAACGGGACATTGTAAATCAACTCTACTGCAATAAAAATAAACATATTAATAGTAAAAGAAAATGCCTGGGTCAGACATCAATATAGCACCTGCTATAAATAATGAGGGACTAAGAGGGGATTCCTTGTTCTCAGACAGTACGTCAAGGCTGTATATTGTCACCCTGCTTATTTAACTTACATGCAGAGTACATCATGAGAAACGCTGGACTGGAGGAAACACAAGCTGGAATCAAGAACGCCAGGAGAAATATCAATAACCTCAGATAGGCAGATGACACCACCCTTAAGGCAGAAAGTGAAGAGGAACTAAAAAGCCTCTTGATGAAAGTGAAAGAGGAGAGTGGAAAAGTTGGCTTAAAGCTCAACATTCAGAAAACGAAGATCATGGCATCTGGTCCCATCACTTCATGGGAAATAGAGGGGGAAACATTGGAAACAGATGGTGACTGCAGCCATGAAATTAAAAGACGCTTACTCCTTGGAAGAAAAGTCATGACCAACTCAGATAGCATATTCAAAAGCAGAGACATTACTTTGCCAACTAAGGTCCATCTAGTCAAGGCTATGGTTTTTCCTGTGGTCATGTATGCATGTGAGAGTTGGACTGTGAACAAGGCTGAGCGCCGAAGAATGGATGCTTTTGAATTGTGGTACTGGAGAAGACTCTTGAGAGTCCCTTGGACTGCAAGGGGATCCAACCAGTCCATTCTGAAGGAGATCAGCCCCAGGATTTCTTTGGAAGGACTGATGCTAAAGTTGAAACTCCAGTACTTCGGCCACCTCATGAGAAGAGTTGACTCATTGGAAAAGACTCTGATGCTGGGAGGGATTGGGGGCAGGAGGAGAAGGGGACGACAGAGGATGAGATGGCTGGATGGCATCACGGACTCGATGGACGTGAGTCTGAGTGAACTCCGGGAGATGGTGATGNTGAGAAGAGTTGACTCATTGGAAAAGACTCTGATGCTGGGAGGGATTGGGGGCAGGAGGAGAAGGGGACGACAGAGGATGAGATGGCTGGATGGCATCACTGACTCGATGGAAGTGAGTCTGAGTGAACTCCGAGAGATGGTGATGGACAGGGAGGCCTGGAGTGCTGCGATTCATGGGGTCGCAAAGAGTCAGACACGACTGAGCGACTGAACTGAACTGAAGAGGGGATTCCAGAAAACTGGTATCAGGACAGACAGAATTCCCTCTTTCTCTTTCTTGTTACATCATGTAGGCAAGCTTAGGTAACCTTCTCAATTCTCTGAGCTTCAGTGTGTACTAGTATCAAATGAGAATAATAATATCCATTGTTCAGGATTGTGGTGAGGATTAAATTACATCATGGGTGCGGAACCACTACATTTACAGATCCAAGTGTGGTCTTGCACCTGCATTTTCCACAACATCTTGTTAGAAATGTAGGTTCTCAGGTCCCGCTTCAGAATTTTTGAATCAGAAACTCTGGCAAGGGTCAGTGCTGAACAATCTGTGTTTGAAAAAGTCCTCTATGTATAAAAAAACACTTCCTTTTTTGTTCTTGTTTTTAAATTAAATGCAATCCTATTATTTCCAACACAATGAATTCATCTGTGAAACATGTTGACATGGATATGCCAATAATTCAGTTTTAAAGCTCTTCATATATGTGAAGGCTTGCATCATTTTATAAATGTGAGAATTAAAATGTTCAAGTGGGTTGCCAAAGTTTATAGAATTTTTTAAGATAGATGAGATCATAAAATTATATACACATAAATAATTTTCTTATTCCTTGGCTTTGTAAACTTAGAGCTGTAAGCCCCTAAGAAGTAAATAATACTTGAATCTACTAGGCTGAAAAGCTCTGGGCCAGGATCATAGTCTTCTGGGCACTAGGATCCATAAGCTGTAGATCTTTCTACCTGACTGTTTGTTTTGCTGGGGTTTAGAAATTCTAGGTTCCTTCTCTTTCAACTATCTCATTTTCCTCTCAACTGATATTTTTTGGGGGGAGGCCACACCTCAAGTCACATGGGATCTTAGTTCCTGACCGGGGATCCAAACTGAACACCTGCAGTGGAAGTGCAGATTCTTAACCACTGGCCCTCCAGGCAAGTCCCTGATGTGATTTTTCCCTTGTTCTCAGTGACCTCAGTGTTTTAATTCTTGACTTCTATTTGCATGTCATTTTAGAAAGAAACAGGCTTGCCTGGCTCAGACAGTAAAGAATCTGCCTGTAGTGCTGGAGACCCGGGTTCGACCCCTGGGTCGGGAAGATCCCCTAGAGAAGAGACTGGCTACCTACTCCAGTATTCTTGCCTGGAGAATTCCATGGACAGAGGAGCTTAGCGGGTTTCAGTCCATGGGATCACAAAGAGTTGGACAGATCTGAATGACTAACACTTTCACTTTTTTTTTTAGAAAGAAACTAGAGAACCACAGTAAAGGTGTCACTTTTTAATCCAGGCTGACTATTACCAAAAAGAAAGCTTCAGGCAAAATAAATAATATCCACACTGCTCAGTGCTATAGGTTTAGCAGACTAATTTTTCATTCAGCAAAGATTTATTCACTGAATGTTGAATAAGTAAGTTATTTCCATACAATGACCCTTGCCATCAATTATTCTCATTCCTTTTCAAAAACTTATATACAGAAATTTAAAGGCTCTTTTTAATGTAATTTAGCAATTATAACATAGACTTGAAAAAGAGTCATTTGAGTTTTAAATATAAGTATTGAAATTACATAACATAGAATTGAATTCTATCTCAAAAATCAGACAAAGAGCAGGAAGAACGTGAAAAGCAACAGGAGAAATCAGAATCTGGGTTCAAGTTTATGCTTTATATTCTAATGTCAGAACAGAAGGATGCTTATGGATCCAAATGCCTACGGATACAAGTGCAAGGACTGTTGCCCACCAGGCTCCTCTGTCCATAGGATTCTCCGGGCAAGAATACTGGAGTGGGTTGTCATGCCCTTCTCCAGGGGATCTTCCCAAACCAAGGATCGAACCTGAGTCTCTTACCCCTCCTGCATTGGCAGATGGGCTCTTTAACACTAGCACCACCTGGGAAATCCCAGAAGGAGGTTAAAAAAAAAAATAGGTAAACTGAGAATCACTCTATTTCATCAAGGTCTCTTAACCTCAGCACTATTGACATTTTGAACTAGATAATTATTTGTTGCAGGCATTATTCTGTGTGTTCATTGTAAGCTTTCTAGTAGCAACTCTGATGGTGGTGTCCTCAGTTGTGAAAACCAGAAGCATCTCCAGACATTGCCAAATGCTCCTTCAGGGAACAAGTGAGTAAAAGTCACTCAGTCGTGTCTGACTCTTTGTGACCCCATGAACAGTTCACGGAATTCTCCAGGCCAGAATAATGGAGTGGGTAGACTTTCCCTTCTCCAGGGGATCTTCCCAACCCAGGGATCGAACCAGGATCTCCAGCATTGCAAGCAGATTCTTTTCCAGATGAGCCACAAGAGAAAGCAAAACTGCCCCCAATTCAGGACCACTCCATTATATTAAATAATTTTTTCTTCTCCTGGAAAATAAAGGTCAAGTTAGAGAGGACTCCCTGGTGGCCCAGGGGTTAAGACCCCATGTTTCCACTGCAGGTGGTGTGGGTTCTATCTCTGGTCCAGGAAGTTCTACATGCTGTGTGGTACAGCCAAAATAAGAAAGAACTAAAGATAAGCTTTAAATAAAAGAAGGTAGAGAAAGCGTGCAAAAAGGTAACACAGAAAACATACCACACATTTTAACCTTGGTTCCAAAAAACACCAGTTTTGTGAATTGCATAAAAAACAAACCGTTGCATATAAATCTGCTGTTTCAAGGGACTACTTATAACCCAAGTGGATAAAAAATGTGGTCTTAGTGCTTGTTCTGTAATCAGTGTCTCAGAAGCACAGCTGAAGAATGTCTTCACCTTGTCTTTTTATTTCCTGTATTCTGATGCTTTGACATTTGGAGTCTTGCTGTCCCCAGAGGGGCTCTCCCATCCAGGGTTAGCCAATTCTTAGAGATAGTAAACAACTCGCCCACGAGTGTGCTTTTCAAATACAAACCAATTCAGACTTCACACTTACACCATCTCTTTTATTGGGTCTTTGCACTCCAGGCCACTGTCCATTGTTCCTAATCCCTAATCATCAGGGCCAGGTACCAGACACCTAGGGACATTCCCTAGACAGCAGAGCCTGCTGAACTTGTTCAGACTCGCCAGTTGTAAGCTGGTTCACCATGCCTTGCCCATTCTTCCCACAGAAACCACAATACAGGTCCTTGTCTACAGTTCTGCCCCCTCCTGCTGCTTCGTAACCAGTCTGCTACTTCCCTGCATGGCCATGGGAATGGTAATCCCCCTTCTCCTAGAAATTGAGTAAACAACCATCTTCTTCACAGGAATTGTCTACTTATCTGTCTGTCTTCAGTTCAGCTCAGTTCAGTTCAGTCACTCAGTCATGTCTGAATCTTTGCCACCCCATGATTCACAGCACCCCAGGCCTCCCTGTCCATCACCAACTTCCAGACTTTACCCAAACTCATGTCCATCAACTGGGTGATGCCATCCAGCCATCTCATCCTCTGTCGTCCCCTTCTTCTCCTGCCCCCAATCCCTCCCAGCATGAGAGTCTTTTCCAATGAGTCAACTCTTCGCATGAGGTGGCCAAAGTACTGGAGTTTCAGCTTTAGCATCAGTCCTTCCAAAGAACACCCAGGGCTGATCTCCTCCAGAATGGATTGGTTGGATCTCCTTGCAGTCCAAGGGACTCTCAAGAGTCTTCTCCAACACCACAGTTCAAAAGCGTCAATGCTTTGGAGGTCAGCTTTCTTCATAGTCCAACTCTCACATCCATACATGAACACAGGAAAAACCATAGCCTTGACTAGAGGGACCTTTGTTGGCAAAGTTATGTCTCTGCTTTTCAATATGCTATCTAGGTTGGTCATAACTTTCCTTCCAAGGAGTAAGCATCTTTTAATTTCATGGCTGCAATCACCATCTTCAGTGATTTTGGAGCCCAAAAAATAAAGTCTGACACTGTTTCCCCATCTATTTGCCATGAAGTGATGGGACCAGATGCCATGATCTTAGTTTTCTGAATNCTTCTCCTTTCTCAGTTTTCAATTTGGAACCTGTACAGTGATTAGTAATTATGTACAGTTGTGAGAGTTCAACCATAAAGAAGGCTGTGCACCAAAGAATTGATGCTTTTGAATTTTGATGCTGGTAAAGACTCTTGAGAGTTTACTGGACTGTAAGGAGATCAAACCAGTCAATCCTGAAGGAAATCAACCCTGAATACTCATTGGAAGGACTGATGCTGAAGCCAAAGCTCCACTTTGGCCACCTGATGTGAAGATCGGACTCACTGGAAAAGACCCTGATGTTGGGAAAGACTGAAGGCAAAAGGAGAAGGGATGTGAGAAGATGAGATAGTTGATAGCATCACTGACTCAACGGACATGAATTTGAGCAAACTCCCGGAGATAATGAAAGACAGGGGAGCCTGGTGTGCTGCAATCCATGGGGTCACAAAGAGTCAGACACGACTTAGTGACTGAACAACAACAACAACAAAAAATGAAATAAACTTATAGAATTGTTTTTAGCACACAATAATTATAAGTACTTAGCACACAATAAAGCATTAGCAATTATGATGGCAATATTAAAGTTTATATAATTCTCAATGCAGAATGTGGGGTTTCTCCCTCTCAACAATTTCTTTTGCAGATTTTAGCATGTCCAATCTGAAGAATCCTTCACTGGACTTAACCAATAAGTCTACCTTTAAGTCTATCCTTAAGTAAGATATTTTTAAAATTTTTATCTTATTTTGGAGTATATAGTTGATTTTAAATGCTGGGTTATTTTCAGGTGTATAGCAAAGTCATTCCATTATACATATATATGTATCTATTCTTTTTCAAAAATTTTCCCATTTAGGTTATTACAGAATACTGAGCAGAGTTCCCTGTGCTTTATAGTAGATCCTTGTTGGTTATCTGTTTTAAATATAGCAGTGTGTACATGTCAATCCCAAACTCTCAATCTATCCATCCCCCTCTACCCTTCCTTCCTGGTAACCATACACTCATCCTCTAAATCTGTGAGTCTGTTTCTATTTTGTAAATAAGTTCATTTGTATCATTTTTTTTAGATTATGCATAAAGTGATATCATATAATATTTGTCTTTGTCTAGCAAGACTTATTTCTGATAGAATGTGCAAAATGCTACAGAAACATTCACCACAATGAGTTGTTATTCAGCAACAGATTCCATATTCCTAAATATCAGTGTCCATAGCAGCACTAATTACAATGGCCAGGACATGGAAGCAGCCTAAATGTCTATCAATAGATAAATGGATAAAGAATATGTGGCACATATATACAATG
>SJYV01031020.1:500222-548539 GCA_006410875.1 Neotragus pygmaeus | reverse complement strand
CTTCTCCTTTCTCAGTTTTCAATTTGGAACCTGTACAGTGATTAGTAATTATGTACAGTTGTGAGAGTTCAACCATAAAGAAGGCTGTGCACCAAAGAATTGATGCTTTTGAATTTTGATGCTGGTAAAGACTCTTGAGAGTTTACTGGACTGTAAGGAGATCAAACCAGTCAATCCTGAAGGAAATCAACCCTGAATACTCATTGGAAGGACTGATGCTGAAGCCAAAGCTCCACTTTGGCCACCTGATGTGAAGATCGGACTCACTGGAAAAGACCCTGATGTTGGGAAAGACTGAAGGCAAAAGGAGAAGGGATGTGAGAAGATGAGATAGTTGATAGCATCACTGACTCAACGGACATGAATTTGAGCAAACTCCCGGAGATAATGAAAGACAGGGGAGCCTGGTGTGCTGCAATCCATGGGGTCACAAAGAGTCAGACACGACTTAGTGACTGAACAACAACAACAACAAAAAATGAAATAAACTTATAGAATTGTTTTTAGCACACAATAATCATAAGTACTTAGCACACAATAAAGCATTAGCAATTATGATGGCAATATTAAAGTTTATATAATTCTCAATGCAGAATGTGGGGTTTCTCCCTCTCAACAATTTCTTTTGCAGATTTTAGCATGTCCAATCTGAAGAATCCTTCACTGGACTTAACCAATAAGTCTACCTTTAAGTCTATCCTTAAGTAAGATATTTTTAAAATTTTTATCTTATTTTGGAGTATATAGTTGATTTTAAATGCTGGGTTATTTTCAGGTGTATAGCAAAGTCATTCCATTATACATATATATGTATCTATTCTTTTTCAAAAATTTTCCCATTTAGGTTATTACAGAATACTGAGCAGAGTTCCCTGTGCTTTATAGTAGATCCTTGTTGGTTATCTGTTTTAAATATAGCAGTGTGTACATGTCAATCCCAAACTCTCAATCTATCCATCCCCCTCTACCCTTCCTTCCTGGTAACCATACACTCATCCTCTAAATCTGTGAGTCTGTTTCTATTTTGTAAATAAGTTCATTTGTATCATTTTTTTTAGATTATGCATAAAGTGATATCATATAATATTTGTCTTTGTCTAGCAAGACTTATTTCTGATAGAATGTGCAAAATGCTACAGAAACATTCACCACAATGAGTTGTTATTCAGCAACAGATTCCATATTCCTAAATATCAGTGTCCATAGCAGCACTAATTACAATGGCCAGGACATGGAAGCAGCCTAAATGTCTATCAATAGATAAATGGATAAAGAATATGTGGCACATATATACAATGGATTATTACTCAGGCACAAAAAGGAGCAAAACTGGGTCATTTGCAGAGATGTGGGTGGACCTAGAGAGAGTCATAGAGAGTGAAGTAAGTCATGAAAAACAAATATATTAACACATATATATGGAATCTAGAAAAATGGTATGAAAGTGAAAGTTGCTCAGTCATGTCCAACTCTTTGAGACCCCATGGACTATACAGTTCATGGAATTCTCTAGGCCAGAATACTGGAGTGGGTAGCCTTTCCCTTCTCTAGGGGATCTTCCCCATCCAGGGATTGAACCCAGATCTTCTGCATTGCAGGCAGATTCCTTACTAGCTGAGCCACAAGGGAAGCAGAAAAATGGTATAGATGATCTTATTTGCAAAGCAGAAATAGAGACACAAAAGTAGAGAACAAATGTATGAATACCAAAGGGTAAAGGGGTGAGTGGTGGGAGGACTCTGGAAATTCATATTGACACATATACACTGTTAATACTAAGTATAGAATAGATAACTTGTTTTAGCATACTGTATAGCTCACAGAACCCTATTTAATGCACTATGGTGACCTGAATAGTAAGGAAGTCCGGAAGGGAGGGGTATATGTATAGGCTNATATTGACACATATACACTGTTAATACTAAGTATAGAATAGATAACTTGTTTTAGCATACTGTATAGCTCACAGAACCCTATTTAATGCACTATGGTGACCTGAATAGTAAGGAAGTCCGGAAGGGAGGGGTATATGTATAGGCTTCCCTTGTGGCTCAGCTGGTAAAGAATCTGCCTGCAATGCAGGAGACCTGAGTTCAATCCCTGGGTTGGGAAGATCCCCTGGAGAAGGGAAAGGCTGCCCAATCCAATATTCTGGCCTGGAGAATTCCATGGACTATACAGTCCATGGGGTCACAAAGGGTTGGGCATGACTGAATGATTTTCACTTTCACTTTCATACGTATATGCATGGCTGATTTACTTTGCTGTACAGTAGAAACTAACACATTGCAAAGTAACTCTGCTCCAATAAAAATTAACTTTAAAAAGCAGACACCTTGAAGACAGGAAGTAGTGTTTGCCACTCACTTCCTAAACTGTTTTAAAAAACACTGGTTGAATGAAGAAAGATAGAACTATTGATGAAGAGATTTTTAGCTATTTTTTTTAAGACTCACTTCCTTCTCTCTCCAAATTTCTCTTTCTCTCTTGTTTTCTTCACTTTGCCAGTTCTTGCAGGCGAGAACAGTCTCTATCCTTAAGTAGATTAAATAACTGTCTTAAATTAAAAAAAAAAAACACTTTAGCAACAAAATATTTATTTGCTAAGAGTTTCCAGATACTTTCAGCTAAGATGGTATGTAATCAAACTAGGAAAAAAAAATTTAAACAGTGTGGAAATTGTTAAGTAGATATATGCTTGGGCAAACAATTTAATGCTTAATACCATTCTTATGAAAGAAGACTAATGCTCTAGGTAATCCATCCTATTCACCTGTATATGGAATGACAGGCACTTTAAGAAAATCCTAATCTTAAAAATAACAACTTGGAAATTAACAATATTAAACACATATAACTTACCAAGTACCAGGAACTCTTCTAAATATTTGTATTAATTGAGCATGTGTGTGTCCACGTGTGCTCAGTCGTGTCCAACTCTTTGCAACTCCATGAATCATAGCCCAGACTATAAAAACCAGATTCCTCTGTCCATGGGATTCTCTAGGCAAGAACACTGGAGTGGGTTGCCATGTCCTCCTTCAGGGGATCATCCCAACCCAGCGATCGAACCCACGTCTCCTCCTTTGCAGAGGAATTCTCTTACCACTGAGCCACTGGAGAGGTCCAATTAACCCATGAAGTAGATACTATTATTATCTTCACTTTATTAACTGAGGAAACAAACAGAATACTAAATAATTAGTTCAAGTTCCGATAGCTAGAAAGTGGCAGAGAAGAAATTAATTCAAACCTGGGCAATTTCGTTCCCGAGTCCATTAATTTAGCTCCTGTACTCTTCTGCCTTCTAAAAGCAAACAGCCTCAAAATTCATTTCAGGTCTCAGGGTTATACAAATCACAGGACTTCTACAACCAGTAATAATATTTAGCATTTAGGTCTGAAAAAATTCCAAAAACAACAGGTATCAACTTTCATGCACAATAAAACAATCACTTAAAACTAAATGTTTCTAGACTCTCAAAAAGATCTCTATATGCTACTTCGATTTTGCTTTTTGTTTTGTTTTAACATGGCATAAGTGTAAATAAATTGCATAGGACCATAAGAAAATTGCTTTGGGATTATTTGAAGGGAAGCTTTATTGAAAGCATCAAGTAACTGCTTGTACTTGGAAGTACTGGCTTGGGGAGGGAAGAAAAGATAATGTGGGGTCAAGAGAAATACAAAAGAGATGAAGTTTAACATTTACTCATGAAGGACAAAACCAGACACTTAAAAAGGAGAAAAAGCCATTGATGGCAAAGATAGGATGAGGGAAGAAATATAGAGAAGGAGTTCTACAGGAAAAAAAATAGAAACTAAGCTATTATTGAAAAAAATGTTTAGAAAATAGTTTGCTTTTTATTTCAGAATTTTCTATGTTTAATCATCTATAGCTTCAAGGCACTATGATATGCATAAAGGACTAAGCAATGCTGCAGACCTCCACCTAGTCATTATGTTTTACAAACGCTTGGGGTATGAGGTACGATTGGAATGACAGCTCATCATTTTAACAGATCCTTTTCAGCCTTTCTGGGAAAAGCAGATAGGCTGGCATACTTTGTTCAAATGATAATTTCTTTATATAAGTATTTTAGGAAAAGGAATAAAAACTGGTCCACTGGACAAAATATTTCTGCATATAACAGCAAATTTTTATGTTATGTAAATATCACTGAAAGGAAAGATTTCTGCTGCAAAGAGAGCAATTCTGATGACTTTGGAAAAATTACCTTTGAGAAAGTTACTCTGAAGTTAACTATTGGGAATCTCACTGCTATTGGAGATGTCAGCGTCCAAATGGTTTGAAGAAATTGCAAGGTTGAAGGAAACCAAAGTAGAAGTTCCAATTCAGTTAGGAAAAAAAAAAAAAAGAAATGAAGCATGGAAGAGAAGAATAGCAAATATTCCAAAAAGAGAACGTTTTCTTCCAAAGTTCATGGCCAAAGGGAATCTGGCTCTCAAGGTTGTTCAGGCACGTGACCTGGGGCCTGTGGCCTGTAGCATCCCTATACTACTTACACTTTTACAGGGGGATCCAGGTTTCAATGGTATGGCCAGCTTAGACAATCTATGGAACTCTTGTTGCCTAAAATTAACCCCAAGTTAAGTTTGAAGGTTTCAATCCCTACTATTCTCTACTTTTCATTGCTGCCAAATTCTTAGGTTTATTGCAAAATATGTGCAAAGAATGAAAAATAAGTGACAAAACAGATAAATATCCATCATCCTGTCTACTCAGACATAACTAAAATGAACTATTTCCCTCCAAGAAATGTTCAATGTATTTGTCTCACATAAATGAGATCACACAAAATGAAAACTGTGAAATGATTTTTCTATGTTATTTAATTCCTTTTTATATTAATCATTTTCATGACTGAATGACATCTCATGTTCTTCTAATAGGGAACCTTTGGTTATTTTCAATTTTTGCCTATAACTTATAATATTGTAGAGACCATAATTTTCACATATATTACTTTGTGCATTGTCATTTATTTCCTTTATCTAGATTTCTAAAAGGGAGGGGGAAATGCCTAGGTATTCACTTCACAACAGGACCCTTTTAAAATCTTACACTGATGAGTTATTGTTTGTCTTCAAGTAAATTTCAAGAGAGCACAGTTAGTATGAGTATCTGATAATGTTTTTCTGTTGCCTTTACACATGAATGACTCTGTGGATTGTTACATGGTTCTCTGATATTTACTATTGGATGGGGTAAATTTTAATGTCAACCTGAGATCTTTTTTTAATCTTTGTCAACTCAAAATGTTGCAAGGCTGAAATCAGTCAGTTCAGTTCAGTCGCTCAGTCGTGTCCGACTCTTTGCCACTCTATGATTCACAGCACGCCAGGCCTCCCTGTCCATCACCAACTCCCGGAGTTCACTCAGACTCATGTCCATCGAGTCAGTGATGCAATCCAGCCATCTCATCCTCTGTCGTCCCCTTCTCCTCCTGCCCCCAATCCCTCCCAACATCAAAATCTTTTCCAATGTGTCAATTCTTCACATGAGGTGGCCGAAGTACTGGAGTTTCAGCTTCAGCATCATTCCTTCCAAAGAAATCCCAGGGCTGATCTCCTTCAGAATGGACTGACTGGATCTCCTTGCAGTCCAAGGGACTCTCAAGAGTCTTCTCCAACACCACAGTTCAAAAGCATCAATTCTTCGGCACTCAGCCTTCTTCACAGTCCAACTCTCACATCCATACATGACCACAGGAAAAACCATAGCCTTGACTAGACAGACCTTAGTCGGCAAAGTAATGTCTCTGCTTTTGAATATGCTGTCTAGGTTGGTCATAACTTTTCTTCCAAGGAGTAAGCATCTTTTAACTGTGGAAGGCTGGAATAGGTCTACCCAAATGTCAACCCGTTCCAGTATTCTTGCCTGGAGAATCCCAGGGACAGATGAGCCTGGTAGGCTGCTGTCTGTGGGGTTGCACAGAGTCGGACACAACTGAGGTGACTTAGCAGCAGCAGCAGCGGCAGCATTGTATACCCACACACACACCCCACCTCTACCCTGGAATTCAGTAAGCCCTTCTGATTTGCATCTCTAGGGCATTTCCACTTTGGAAAAAAAAAAAGAAGAATCTGCTCCAAGTAAATCTTTCACGGTGCTCTCTCCTTTCTCGTGGCCACTTCCTCATACGTTCATACAACTCTCAGGCTGGATCTCCATTCCCTCCACTGCATCTGTCATCATGTCCCTTAATAGTTTTGTCTTTTTGTTTGTAGTAATAGTTTCAAGGAATCTCCACATCACTGATTCAGATTTTTAATACTTTCAATTGTGCCTTTATTGCCTGCTTTGCAAGTGTTCATTCATATAAATTATTTCCACTTCTGTGTTTCAAAAATAATTTTTTTATTGGAGTATAGTTGCTTTACTCTTGCCTTTTTATTAGTTTTTGGTTTTATTGGACTCTTCCTTATATACCAATTTCACTGCAATGTGGTAGATAGGCATGCAGGTTCTGTAACACACTCTGTGTATTCTCATCTAAGTGCTACCACTTGCTGTAAGACCATAGGAAAAGCTTTTTTAGGTTTCTAAAATTCTAAAATTGCTACCTCCCTAGCAAATATGTTGTAAAGATTACATGAAATAATAATCTATTTAATCTGGTAAAAAAGTTAGCAAATACTAAGTCTTACTGGTCATTATCATTATCATCACCCCATGGTGACTTTTCATCTCAGAAGATTCTCTCTGTAAGGATTTCTTCTATCTCTGCTTAAGAGTACACATCACAGCACAGTGATTCCATATATGACGCTTTTATTCCTCTTGTTTCAAGCCTATGCTGGTTGCAAAATCTAAACAAAGAGATTAGTTTTAGTTCAGTCACCCAGTAACGTCCGACTCTCTGCAGACTGCAGCACACCAGGCTTCCCTGTCCATCACCAGCTCCCGGAACTTGCTCAAACTCCTGTCCATCGAGTCAGTGATGCCATCCAACCACTTCATCCTCTGTCTTCCCCTTCTCCTCCTGCCTTCAATCTTTCCCAGCATCTGGGTCTTTTCTAATGAGTCAATTCTTTGCATCAGGTGCCCAAAATATTAGAACTTCAGTATCAGTCCTTTCAATGAATATTCAGGTTGATTTCCTTCAGGATTGACTGGCTTGATCTCCTTGCAGTCCAAGGGACTCTCAAGAGTCTTCTCCAACACCACAGTTCAAAAGCATCAATTCTTCAGTGCTCAGCCTTCTTCAGAGTCCAACTCTCACATCCAACATAATTGACTCACTTTGTATCGTCATGGCCAGTCACATGATTTAAAGCTTCTCTGGAAGTTTGTATTCTAGGAAACGTTTGGAACAAAAAAGGTTGGTGCAAGCAGGAAGCTCGTTTAGCAGGTTGGCACATAGTGAATACTCAGTAAGTATTAGTTGAATGAAATAACACATTATGTACATTTAAAAAATCCACTCTCTGAAAAGAAAGAGTCAAAATGAACTTTTCTGCCACTAACTTTTAAAAGATTCTTCATAGATATTAGTTGATCTGATTCTTTAAAGTATGACTGAGGCATTTTTTTTTCTTGATTAACCTCATTGAATAAAGTGATATCACTGTGTAAATTGAACTATAGTACAAGCTCTTAAAGGAAAGGAAAAAAAACTTCTCTTGATATAGAATACCTCATTTAAAAAATGGGTCTAGTTCTCTCCCTATTTGATGTCAGTCTAGAGTTAAACAATCAACCTTCAAATTAAGACATTATTACCCAATCCAGGACTTTACTCTTTATTCATACACTATACCTAGGATAATCCTCAAGGCATCAATATGCATGAAGAAGTGGAACACGTAAAAACATTGCTTCCCATAACAGCATACAACATTGTTGTCATTGCTTTACCCATTAAAAGACACAAGGAGATAACAGAAAAAAAAAGTGACTTTCTAAAACAAGTATCTCTTGGTTCAAACGTTCATTTCTTCTCTTCGTTCATGTTGGAATTTATTTCAAAACACACTTTAATTCCAGTTCACAGAAACATTAATATCTTGGGGCTTAGAAGATTAAATATAACTTTTCTCATAGTATTCTACCCCTCACTTCAAAGTTTTGGCTGAACTGGCCCAGCTAAACTACTGGTTAAACTCCTAACATGAAGTGAGATTGTTCCTTTCAGGCTGGTCCAAAGTGAGCAGTACCACAATGCAAACCACTGTGCTTTTCTTTTTTTATTCTGGAAAAAAAAAAAAAAGTTTGTGCAAGATTTTTCTAACAGTGAAAAATCACCAAGGAGGCGCTAACTACTGATGAATGTTTTTCCTTCTTATCACAGCTCACTATTTCGGGACCTTTAGTATGAGAAGAGGGTTCTTTCTTGTATTAGAAAGAGAGCATTAGATATTCTTTTATATGAAATCTGGTTCAAAGCTGAGAAACTCTCAGATGTGTGCAGTTTCAAAATTATGAGAAACTCCTGAGAGGCTCATAGCTGGGATCATATGGGAAGACTGGAATGAGGTCTGAGTGAAGCAGGTTGGAATCAGTTGTATGTGAATATGTATGATATGTACATGCTTCCCAGGTGGTGCTAGTGGTAAAGAAGCTGTCTGCCATTGCAGGAGACATAAGAGATGTGGGTCTGATCCCTGGGCTGGGAAGATCCCATGGAAAGGCGCATGGCCACCCATTTCAGTAATCTTGTCTGGAGAATCCCATGGACAGAGGAGTCCAGTGGGCTACAGTTCATGGGGTCAGGAAGAGTGGAACATGACTGAAGCGACAGCCTGTGCAGGATGTGTATGCTAAAGATCCAAAACTAGCATAGAGACATGGGCTGGAAAATGCAATCCAAAAAGATAACACTTAGTGATCAATTATTCCCTGGTGGCCCAGACGATAAAGAATCTTTCTACAATGCAGGAGACCCAGGTTTGATCCCTGGGTTGGGAAGATCACCCGAAGGGAACTGGCTACCCACTCCAGTATTCTTGCCTGGAGAATTCCATGCACAGAGGAGCCTATATATGGTTCACAAAGAGTGGGACAGGCCTGCACAACTAACAGTATTCTGGACCAGAAAAGGCAAAGTTCTGCATATTCATGTTCCCATTCAACGCTCTCGCTGTATCTTTGAGTGGGTTGGTATTATTCATTCTACAGATGAGGTTTCTGTTAGTTTCTGGCTACTGTAACAAAGCATCACAAACGTGATGGATTAAAATAATAGATTTGTTCTTTCACAATTTCAGTGGTTACAAACCTGAATTAAGGAGTCCGCAGGTATCATCTGGTATCCTAGTTGATTAAAGGATCTTGAAAGTAAATTAGGATCATTGAAATAAACAGAACTGAAGGCAAATGGAAAATGTCAACCACAAATACCACTGTTGGCTGCTGAGTTAGGTGTCCCATTTCAGATTCTCCCTCAGAACTTTCTGATAATGGAGACTAACCTGCTTCCTATATAATGTGTGCAGCAAAAAGCAGCTTTCATTTTATCCAGTTCTCTGTAAAAGGATTCCAGACTTTTTTCAAGCCTCTGAATTCAGAATACAAGTTCGTTAAGTATTTAGCTGGTACATATATGCTCAGTCGTTCAGTCGTGTTCAATCTTTGTGATGCCCACCAGACTCCTCTATCCATGGAATTTTCCAGGCAAAACTACTGGAGTGGGTTGCTATTTCCTACTCCAGGGATTTTCCCTACCCAGGGATCAAACCTCCCTTTCCTGCAGTGGCAAGCAGATTCTTTACCATTGAGCCACCTGGGAAGACCATGTAGGTAGTGAATGGATAGAAATTTTGTTGAGAAAACATGGCCAAACAGGAAATGGTTCCTTATGACTTAGACTCTCATGGGAGTCAATCTTCTGGGTGGTTCCTCTGACTGGTGNTTTTCTGCCACTAACTTTTAAAAGATTCTTCATAGATATTAGTTGATCTGATTCTTTAAAGTATGACTGAGGCATTTTTTTTTCTTGATTAACCTCATTGAATAAAGTGATATCACTGTGTAAATTGAACTATAGTACAAGCTCTTAAAGGAAAGGAAAAAAAACTTCTCTTGATATAGAATACCTCATTTAAAAAATGGGTCTAGTTCTCTCCCTATTTGATGTCAGTCTAGAGTTAAACAATCAACCTTCAAATTAAGACATTATTACCCAATCCAGGACTTTACTCTTTATTCATACACTATACCTAGGATAATCCTCAAGGCATCAATATGCATGAAGAAGTGGAACACGTAAAAACATTGCTTCCCATAACAGCATACAACATTGTTGTCATTGCTTTACCCATTAAAAGACACAAGGAGATAACAGAAAAAAAAAGTGACTTTCTAAAACAAGTATCTCTTGGTTCAAACGTTCATTTCTTCTCTTCGTTCATGTTGGAATTTATTTCAAAACACACTTTAATTCCAGTTCACAGAAACATTAATATCTTGGGGCTTAGAAGATTAAATATAACTTTTCTCATAGTATTCTACCCCTCACTTCAAAGTTTTGGCTGAACTGGCCCAGCTAAACTACTGGTTAAACTCCTAACATGAAGTGAGATTGTTCCTTTCAGGCTGGTCCAAAGTGAGCAGTACCACAATGCAAACCACTGTGCTTTTCTTTTTTTATTCTGGAAAAAAAAAAAAAAGTTTGTGCAAGATTTTTCTAACAGTGAAAAATCACCAAGGAGGCGCTAACTACTGATGAATGTTTTTCCTTCTTATCACAGCTCACTATTTCGGGACCTTTAGTATGAGAAGAGGGTTCTTTCTTGTATTAGAAAGAGAGCATTAGATATTCTTTTATATGAAATCTGGTTCAAAGCTGAGAAACTCTCAGATGTGTGCAGTTTCAAAATTATGAGAAACTCCTGAGAGGCTCATAGCTGGGATCATATGGGAAGACTGGAATGAGGTCTGAGTGAAGCAGGTTGGAATCAGTTGTATGTGAATATGTATGATATGTACATGCTTCCCAGGTGGTGCTAGTGGTAAAGAAGCTGTCTGCCATTGCAGGAGACATAAGAGATGTGGGTCTGATCCCTGGGCTGGGAAGATCCCATGGAAAGGCGCATGGCCACCCATTTCAGTAATCTTGTCTGGAGAATCCCATGGACAGAGGAGTCCAGTGGGCTACAGTTCATGGGGTCAGGAAGAGTGGAACATGACTGAAGCGACAGCCTGTGCAGGATGTGTATGCTAAAGATCCAAAACTAGCATAGAGACATGGGCTGGAAAATGCAATCCAAAAAGATAACACTTAGTGATCAATTATTCCCTGGTGGCCCAGACGATAAAGAATCTTTCTACAATGCAGGAGACCCAGGTTTGATCCCTGGGTTGGGAAGATCACCCGAAGGGAACTGGCTACCCACTCCAGTATTCTTGCCTGGAGAATTCCATGCACAGAGGAGCCTATATATGGTTCACAAAGAGTGGGACAGGCCTGCACAACTAACAGTATTCTGGACCAGAAAAGGCAAAGTTCTGCATATTCATGTTCCCATTCAACGCTCTCGCTGTATCTTTGAGTGGGTTGGTATTATTCATTCTACAGATGAGGTTTCTGTTAGTTTCTGGCTACTGTAACAAAGCATCACAAACGTGATGGATTAAAATAATAGATTTGTTCTTTCACAATTTCAGTGGTTACAAACCTGAATTAAGGAGTCCGCAGGTATCATCTGGTATCCTAGTTGATTAAAGGATCTTGAAAGTAAATTAGGATCATTGAAATAAACAGAACTGAAGGCAAATGGAAAATGTCAACCACAAATACCACTGTTGGCTGCTGAGTTAGGTGTCCCATTTCAGATTCTCCCTCAGAACTTTCTGATAATGGAGACTAACCTGCTTCCTATATAATGTGTGCAGCAAAAAGCAGCTTTCATTTTATCCAGTTCTCTGTAAAAGGATTCCAGACTTTTTTCAAGCCTCTGAATTCAGAATACAAGTTCGTTAAGTATTTAGCTGGTACATATATGCTCAGTCGTTCAGTCGTGTTCAATCTTTGTGATGCCCACCAGACTCCTCTATCCATGGAATTTTCCAGGCAAAACTACTGGAGTGGGTTGCTATTTCCTACTCCAGGGATTTTCCCTACCCAGGGATCAAACCTCCCTTTCCTGCAGTGGCAAGCAGATTCTTTACCATTGAGCCACCTGGGAAGACCATGTAGGTAGTGAATGGATAGAAATTTTGTTGAGAAAACATGGCCAAACAGGAAATGGTTCCTTATGACTTAGACTCTCATGGGAGTCAATCTTCTGGGTGGTTCCTCTGACTGGTGAGGTTCTTCTGAGAGCAGGATCTACACCACTGACCTCAGCCCTCCACAGTTCTGAAGAGCCCTGATTCTGCTTGCACTTGGAATCATCCGATTAGAGAATATTAGAGACTGAGGCATCCTCAGTTGAGATGCTTCATGTTTCCTCCATTGTGGATATCTTTCCTATCTTCCCTATATTTCCAATCATGCCCATCCTTCAAGGCCCAGGGCAAATACTACCTCCTTCATGAAGACTAAGTCCCAGGCACATGCATGAAGCTACTATATCTCATGAATACCTACTATTCATTTTCTGCTCCTCACTCACAGCCTATTACTTTATATCAGGGCTTACACTCAGCATCTGTAAGGATGTGCCCCATGTGCCATTGCATCTGCAGAGATGACCTCAATAGGAAAAACATGCTCAGAAAGTGTTTATTGAATGAATAGCTAAACCATGGGCATATCTTAGCATCCTTCAGAGCAAAATCCATGGCACAGTTGTCTTTGTAACTGTAGAGTTCATGAACTTGACTCAAGTGTTATATAAACAGACTCCAGTTGCTCTCATTTTGATTCTAAAGAACAACTTCATTTACTCCAAAATCTCAGCTTCAGATGTTGCAAGAATCATTGCACTCAGGTCTAAAGTCAATAATTGCCATATTTTTTTTATTCCTTTTACTCCTCCACCCTAATTTTATTAGCAAGCCCTGCATAAGTCGCAGAGTCAGACACGACTGAGCAACTGGACTGAACGGCATAAGTAATGAGTCAGGCATCTTGCTACAAAAGGAAAAAATGAAGCTTTAAGTCCACTTGATGACAGGTTCATTGGGAATATACATTTGGATGAGGTAATGCTCGTGCAAAGTGCAATCGCCATGAGAGATCAGAAGCCTAACACCTTCTTGTTAGAAAAAAAATAGATTTTAATGGGAAGTGAATATGTTGCATAGAAAAATTATGGAGCAAACCTGACCCCAAAATGCCCTAACCTTTAAAGTTTGAGCAAGACATATTTAAACATGGCCAAAAAAAAATTATTTCTTGGTTCATTAGTTGATAAGTCCATTTGAAGTACGTAAGTAAGCACATTTCTGAAGCTGACCCAAGATAGTAAATTAGAATTTCCATAGCTACAATGAATTCATCAGAGAGATGAAAAGGCCATTAGAGATGTTGCTGGCAAAATATCACTTCTGGATTCTAATTTTTCTCTTTTACTCAAAGGGAGTTTTCTATAGAGGAGAGATTCAGTAACAACGTGAAGGAATGATGACTGCCTCAGAATGGGTCTCTGATAAGTAGGTGTTGACAGTAGGAATGGAGAGTCTTTTTTTTTTTTCTTTTTTACTGTTTTCAAGAAGATAGCTTTCATTCACCATTTTTGTCAACGTGTCCAAAATTTTCAAACTCTCAAATCTGAAAAGCTCTTTCTCTTAAAATCCCAGATGCCTATGTATCTTTTCCCTCCAATCTTCCAAAATTCCTTCATTAACAATATATGTAAAGAGGAGAACCAGATGAGCTTTGTTAGAAATATACTTGACTTTCTCGTAGAATGCATCTCCTGCTTTATTGGAGAATGCAGACATTACCCAGTAAGAACTTATGAAATTTTACAAGACCTCAGCACTGGAATGAATGTCTGAGGTCATCAAGTTAAGATGAAGTTCTTAACTTGAGATTCATCCATTAAAGCATCCATTCATCCATCTTAACGCTGAGATTCATCCATCAAAGTAGGTGATTATGACAAGTAATATTTCTAGTATCCTTTCAATGTCCTCCTGGTTTATTTCCAAGTACGCCTGCAGTTCTAATCACAGTGCCTGGTGATGGTGTAATGATATCAGGAAGCAACCAGGGACCTGAAGTACCTAACCTATCTTCTAGCAAAAGTTTCTAACTGTGTGAGATGTGGCGGTTTTGTGGCAAAAATCATACTTGGTTTTCTGATTTCTCTATTTCTCCTCCTCTTTCTTTATCAGTAAAAAATCTTTCCTGCACAAAGAGAGTAGTAAACTGAAAAGCAAAGACATCCATTTATTTTATTCAAACTCTTGCTGAATGTGTAAGTTGTGCCTTAGAGTGTTCTTGTCATACTGCTGGGGATTTGCAGATATGTTTACATAATAGAGCTTCCCTGGTAGCTCAGACCGTAAAGCATCTGCCTGCAATGTGGGAGACCTGGGTTCAATCCCTGGGGTGGGAAGATCCCCTGAAGAAGGAAATGGCAACCCACTCCAGTACTCTTGCCTGGAAAATTCCATGATGGAGGAGCCTGGTAGGCTACAGTCGATAGGGTCACAAAGAGTTGGACACGACTGAGAGATTTCACTTCTTTTACTTTACATAATGATTGGTTTTCTCTGGTGGCTCAGACAGTAAAGGATCTGCCTGCAGTGCAGGAGACCTAGGTTTGAACCCTGGGTCAAGAAGATCCCCTGGAGAAGGGAATGGCTACCCACTCCAGTATTCTTGCTTGGAGAATTCCATGGACAGAGGAGCCTGGTAGGCCACAGTCCAAGGGGTCACAAAGAGTCAGATATGACTGAAGCAACATTCATCATCATCATCATCATTACATAATGGACCTTGCCTAGATGAAGAAGGAGGGATGGAATCAGAGATGACTCTGAAGTTTTGACCTGCATGACTGTAAGTGTTAATGTTTCCATGAAGAAAAATGGAGAAAGTCAGTAAAGGGAAATGTTTGGATAGAAAAGTATGACATGAATTGGGTTTTATTTGTTATGCTGTGTTTGACTTACCAGCATATCCTCCAGGTCCAAGACATTTGGACAGTTTGGGAAAGTAGCGCGATTCATGACAGAAAATAGTGCAAAGAGAGAGAAGAATTGGATGGACAAGGTGGAAATTCACTGGATATGGCTACATGCCTCTTCAGAGTCTGTTGTCCTTACTGGTTCTGAGGTCCTCAGCTGTTTATCCAGCTTTCATCACTAATGCTGCATATGTATCCACTCAGGCCCTCAAAGTCAGTCTTTTCAAGGGTATCACTCCATGCCTGGAGTCTCCGCTCCTTCCATCTCTTTTAGATTTGGAGAAGAGCCACCATGTGGATTCCCAAGTTTCCACCAAAGGAACTCGATGACTTGACTTGTGAAAGTGAAAGTATTAGTTGCTCAGTTGTATCCAACTCTTTGCAACAGCATGGGCTGTAACCCATCAGGCTCCTCTGTCCATGGGATTCTCTAGGCAAGAATACTGGAGTGGTTAACCATTCCTTTCTCCAGGGGATCTTTCCAGCCCAGGGATCAAACCCAGGTCTCCCACATTGCAGGTGGATTCTTTACCATCTGAGACATCAGGAAAGCCCAAGAATACTGGAGTGGGTAGCCTATCCCTTCTCCAGAGGATCTTCCTGACCCAGAATCGAAGTGGGGTCTCCTGCATTGCAGGCAGAGTCTTTCTCAGCTGAGCTTCCAGGGAAGCCCAATGGCATACAATAGGTGCTTATGGGTAGTTATTAGGCTTCCCTGGTGGCTCAGCAGTAAAGAATCTGCCTGCAGTGCAGGAGCCACAGGAGACACAGGTTGGAAGCCTGGGTCAGGAAGGTCCCCTGGAGGAGGGCATGGCAACCTTCTCCAGTACTGTTACCTGGAGAATCCCATGGACAGAGGAGTCTGTGGGCTACAGTCCATGGGTGGTGAAGAGTCAGACACAACTGAACACACACACACAGGTAGTACTTATTTTTCTTCTAAGCCTTGAAATTAACCAAACCACTTTTATTCTACTATTTATGAAGAGGAACCTGACAACAAATTGCGAGGGATGAGAAAATCCAATAAATTTTGCAATTCAAAAAATATTGAAAATCAAGCTAAAAGAAGCTTCACATCTCAAAGCCTTTGATTGGAAACAATTCCTCTCCTTGAAAATCATCATTGGTTTGCTTCATTTTGAGGCAAATCTTGCCTTTATCTATAAATTGCCTCCAAAACTCTCTATATCATAAGGACTACAAGCTTACATGGGAACCTGCTTGAGATCTACCAACTCATAAGAATCAAACATCCTTTTCCTTGCCAAAGGAATATATATATGTTGCCAAACCCAAACACAGCTTGAGTTCAGATGGAGTGTTCTTTAAATTCTGAGCAGTTTTTCAATTTGGCTGAAAAGACTCATATCCCCCCAAAATCCAATACTTGCTAAAGACAAATATCCAGCAAAGTCAGTCTCTTTTCACCTCACACATAAGGACAAAGCAAAATGAGCTATCTAATACCAAAACTGTAGTTCATACCAGATCGTTCAAAATATGTTTGCACACATTTAAGCTTTACAGATAAATCTAATTTAGAAAAATATGTGATTTGCATTGCTCACTTACTCATCCTTCTTTTCTGTTTTAATTGTGAGTGTGTGTTGTTCCAAGTTTCTGAGCAGTCTGGTAGAATTCAGAGAATTCGGCTCTGCTGCATGTTTGATAAGTCCTGTTTCTCACACAACAGCAGCCTGATGGAGACCTGAGAGTATGTTCATGGTGGCTTGTTCCCAACGAATCACTACCCTTGGCAGAACTATAGACAAATAACCCCAAGGTTCATTTGGAAGAAGAAACCTTGATGGAAATATCAAACCCTCTTGGCAGTCTGTAGCCACTGACAATCTTTATTTGATTCCCACAAACTCATGGAGCATCAGATCCAACATTCTGGATTCCACATGAGTTCCCAAAAGCCATGAATGTGAAGTTAAATACTTCTCTGGTTTCAGAAACCATGGGGCACATAATGGCTTCAAGAACAGTGAAATGTTTCTCTTTTGTCTCCTTAGAAGGGCATAGAGATGACTCCCGGAATTCAGGCTTTTGAAGCCATCACAGCCTCAGGTGAATCGTCAATTATCTCTTTAGTGCTCTCATGTCTGGAATGTGAGTAGAGGGTACAGCAGTTATAGAAAGCTGCCCAGAGAGCCTTATCTAATGCTTACCTCACACATGAGGACAAAGCAAAATGAGGTATCTAATACCAAAACTGTAGTTCATACCAGATCGTTCAAAATATGTTTGCACATATTTAAGCTTTACAGATAAATCTAATTTAGAAAAATATGTGATTTGCAGTTCCTCACTTACTCATCCTTACTCACCAATGCCTGGTGTTTCCAAAACAAAGCAAGATCTTTGAATCACATCCTTCTCCATGAGTTGTAATTCAGCAATTGAGTAGTTAATTGTAAAACATATGTACTGGAGATTTCCCTAGCAGTCCAGTGGTTAAGACTTCACCTTCCAATGCAAGAGGTGCCTGTTCAATCCCTGGTCAGGGAGCTAAGATCTTATATGCCTTGAGGCCGAAAATATAAAACATAAAGCAGAAGCAATACTGCAACAAAGTTTTTAAGTCATTAAGACTTAAAAAAAATCGAAACCCTCTCTTAAATAAATAAAACATATGTATTGAGTGCTTTCTATGTACCTAGGACTGAGGAGAACACTAGGGATACAGTGTAGCAAAGATATGTTTCCTGACCTCAAATAGATCTTGGAGAAGAAAGATAAGTAAATAAGCATTGACAATCATTTTTGATAAGGAGATCAACCTGGTTAGGAGATCAAATCAACCCTGAATAGTCATTGGAAGGACTGATGCTGAAGCTCCCATACTTTGGCCACCTTTGCAAAGAGCCAACTCATTGTGAAAGTCTGATGCTGGGAAAGATTGGAAGCAAAAGGAGAAGAGGGAAGCAGAGGGTGAGATTGTTAAATAGCATCACTGACTCAATGGATATGAATTTGAGCAAACTCCGAGAGGCAGTGAAGGACAGGGAAGGCCAGAGTCCTTGGGGTCGCAAAAAGTCAGACACGACTTGGTGACCGAAGGAAAATAAACTTCAGAACATAAATGCACTGGGTGCTGTAGGAGGTAACAAGGAGGAGCATCTAACTGAGATCTGGGATTGGAAAGAGGATCAGAGAAGGTTTCCCAGATGAAATGCCCTCTCAGCTGAAAGGATGGGTGGGTGTGAGCTGCACAAACAAGGAGAGCTTGTTCCAGGCAGAGAGGAAAACATAGTAAAGGCCCAGAGGAAAGGCAGAAAATGGCCCATTCAGTAACTTCAAGTACTTCAACATGGCTGGAGGGTAAAGTTCAAGAGGAGAAATGTCAAGAGTTGAAGTTAAAGAAGTGTTTTTTTTTTTTTTTTTAAAGGGGGAATCAGAGCATACATGATATTTTATGCTAATACTTAACCCATTTGAACTTTATCATAAGGATGATGGTAAGTTTTAGAAGGGTTTTGATAAGGACACGAGAAATGATCCAGTGTCTACTTTGTGATGCCTTATTACACTCTAGGGCATGCAGAAAGGAGTCAGGAAAAAACCAGGAAGGCATCTGAGGCAGTGATCCAAGAGCCAATGATAAGAACCTGGACTCAGACACTGGATATGAACAGAAAAGGATAATCGTGAGAGAGGAGTAGCGTGTGGATACAGCAGGTCTTGGAGATCACTCTTTGTAGAGAACAATGGAAGTAGAGGAGTCAGAGATGACACCTAGGCTTTTTTAATTAGGCAGCTAATTAATAGTATTCATTGAGAAAGGAAGACCAGGAGAAGTGGGACAGAAAATTATGAGTTCAGTTGGGACACGTAAAATTTGGGGTCCTTGAAGAACATCAAGGGGAAAAAGAATCTAATAAGAAGGTGGAAATATACGTTTTTGATCGTTCCCTTCTATGTGTAGTAGATGATGCCTCAAATGAATGACATCACCAGGTGTGGAGTGTGAGATGTAACAAGATAGTAAAAAACACTGCAGGAAGGCTAACAATTAAGGGATGAGCTGAAAAAGAAGAGCCATCGCCGGGCAGAGTGGAGAATCACAGAAGCCAAAGAAGAGTGATTCACGGAGGACAACCCGAATCAACAATGTCAAATGTTATAGGGCGTTCAAGTGAGATAAAGCCCGAAAAGTGTCCATCTGACTCAGAGCAATTTTAAGCCAAGAAGACAAGTCTTGGACCAAAAGTAGTATCTCAGCAGAGTTTTGATTCACTCTGGACCAGAGCTAGCCAGCTTTTTACAACAACAACCAATTTTTCATATTTCTTATTATTCACAGCTGAAATGCACCACTCAGCCACAGAGCTCCAAGTCCCATCAGCTTCAAACTATTGAGGATAAACCTGAAAACTGAACTTATCCTAAACAAAAGGGGCTTGGAGTATTTTTATTTTTCTTCCTTTATCAAGTAGTGAGCCAATACTTGTGTAGTCTATGCTTGAGATGTAATACATTCATTCTCTGTTTAGGGTGGGGTATTCTAGACAGCTTTTCTGCTGTGTGTCCTTGAAGTAAAGTTCAAATAGAGTTCATGGGAAATATAAATTAAGAAGCAAGTGCTCCTACATTAGCACTTATTCTGTTCCAGAAATACCCATTTCTTATGAAAAAGCTTCTCTCCAAGCTAGCTTTTAAAGGGTATTGTGAGAAATTTTAGTATTCATTAAAGTATGTGAACTTTGACTTAGCATTATATAAGACACAGTCAGTATTATTTCTAAAAGCAGTTCAACTGGAAAAATAAAATGTGATTTTCGCAGAAAGTTCAAAGCTTCTTGCTATAAATATCTCCCCATCATTTAGCTAATTTTGAAGACTTTAAATGTATAAGCAGTGAGCATTCTTCTCACATCTATTTTCATTTGGAAGCTATTGGAATAAAATCAATACCCAGATAGCTCAGTATGGACAGCCCTCAAAAACCAAGCAACCACATGAAAAACTTATCTTCTTCCAATTTTTAAAACTTAAATCCCAGTTGTATTGACAGTAGATGATCTTTATCTATTGGGGATGGCTAGGGAAATGGCTTATAGATCCAAGTCGTCACAATGAATTGAAATCTCTCAAACCATCGAGTATTTCCATGCGGTTACATAAGCTTGAAATTCAGCCTTTGAAAGGGTCTGTAAGAACACTAGTTACATATTTGGGAATAAAAGTGGTGGAACAAATCTGTCTTCTACCAAGTCCTTATATAGTCAGCTTTCCAAAAGGTAAAGCATTAACAATAGGCCAAGGAGAGCGCAGTAGACACTTCTGTTTAGTTTACTGTAATTTTGTTTTCCATGAGTGTTTGGTCATTTTTCCCTTTTCTCTCAGTGGGAACTGCCCAGAAATTCAGGTTAATATTAGAAACAAATTAAAACCTGGATATCAGTCTTACTGTCTCATCCTTCAAATCCTGCATTTTTAGTCAAACACCATTAATAATAATAGCTACTGTTGATAGGGTGTTTGTTGATTATATCAGCTACATGGCTAGGCACTTGGTGCTAATAATATCATTGATTTCTAACCACAACTCTATGAGGGGATTGCTATGACACACACTTGATAAATGAAGCACCCAAGAACTAAAGAATAACAGTGATGTCACACATATTTACTCAGCTAGAATGTGGTCTAACTAAGGTTCAGTTTCTGAAGCCAGAGCCCAGGATTTTTTTTTTTTTTTTTTTTTTTTTTGAGGTTCTTTCTTTTTCTCTTTTTAATTTATTTTTTTATTAAAGGATAATTACTGTACAGACTTTTGCTGTTTTCTATCAAACCTCAACATTATTTTATCCACTGTGCACAATGCCTGTATTTACAGAGACCCAATTGCTTCTTCCATCTACTGAACAATAACTGGAAAGTCTAAGCATTCATGATGATGATGATGAAGCTGCTCAGTCGTGTCCAACTCTTTTCAACCCCATGGACTGTAGCCCACCAGGCTCCTTGGTCCATGGGACTTTCCAGGCATGAATACTGGAGTGGGTTGCCATTTCCTACTCCAGAAGCACTCATACCCAAGTACAAATTCACAGAAAATACCCAGCCTCTGCCATGTGCCCAGATGCCTACAAACACTTTTTCTTCAAAATTTCACTCTGGCTATTGGCTTAACCCATGAGGTGAAATTAGGTTACTGCAGACTGACTTATTATGCATTTTCTCTCATCCAAGAATAAGAAATGCTTTCCTTTGATGGTGTAGAAAGTGTGTGGAAAAAATTAACATGACTGGCAAGCCAGCCCTTCCTTCAACACACTTGGCTTTTCCAGGGGAGTTTGTCCCATTCATTCTTTCAGGAAGCCTAGTTTCTAAGGCTGCATTAAGCCCAACCCTAAACTAGGCTTTGGGGAAGTCACAAAAGACCCCGGAGACTGGATCCCTGCTCTCGATGAAAAAGGGAGTCTAGTCGGAAAGATCAATAACTTATAAGAGGCGTACGCCCAACTACAACTTTCAGTTAATGATCTCCGAACTACACAAAAGTGCCAAGGACAGCAGAGCAGGGAGGAAAATTGCCCCTATTTCTAGACCCACAAGCCCTTCATTTCTAAGACACAGATGAAAGGGGACAATTTGCCTTTGATTTTCTGACCACTGGCACTCTCATATCTTTGCCATTTGTGAGGTTTCTGAATGATGGGAAACCGGAAGAGAGTCACAGGGAGGATTAGTAAGTAGCAACAGGTAGACAGCAGGAAGGATCCAGGTCTGAAGTTCCCATAGATGTGATGGGTCCCAGGCTGCATCCTCATGGTAAAGAGAGTCTTGCACTTTTTGGCAGGCCTCTGTACAATCGCACATCAGTTCAAGTCACTGCATTAGCACGGGAGTGCCAAGCCGTTCCAAAGAGAGAGGAGCCAGCCAATAGCTACAGCTGGCAGCCAGGAAAGGGAGAATGTGCTCTGAACCCTCCGTGAGTCACCCAGACAGACAGGAAGGAGTAGGTACCAGCTTAGCCTGGACGCCGAGCCAGAGCTCACACAGTCCATGGGGTTAGGACTTGCCTTGGAGGTGAGTTCTCAGGAGTCAGGCAGTAACTGTAGGTGACTGAGTGGGTGGAATATTCCGCAGGGGCACCAATATTAGTTTCTCCTGGTTCTGTAGGTCCAGAGGCTTCCTTCCAAGCAAGGCATAAAGATGAAATCCAGCAGAGGTGGCTGGCCAGCCACAGGTCCCAAGCTCACGTAAGGGGGACCGTAGTCAGTACTTCCAATGGCAAGCCGCATTCTAGCTGAGGTTCCATCCCCTAGCTCATTTCCTCCTGTGGTTTTGGATACCACCAAACGCATCCATGCACTTCATATTTGCTATCCGTCTACATATTTGAAAGGAGAGTATGTTAGATACATTTGTCAACCTCAGAGGAGGTTGTGCATGGTAATCTGTTAATGATGAATAGGTCTAATTGGATTATTCTCAAAGAAAAATAAAACAGTTGGTTGTGGCCAACACAGAAAAATAACACAGGAAAGCGTACGGCTGTCAGCACAGCATAATGAACTCAACCTTTCCTCCATAAGAAAACAGGTGGTTTGTGACAGAAAATATACTTGTCCTAATAAGGGAAGAATTTGCGTCTCTTCAACACAGAGATGAAAAAATGCATGCTTTTAACCATAAGAATCCCCCATGAAATTTATTAAGAAAACAATAAGAATCTTCATAGATTCGGATACAATAAGAATCTGTATTTTCAACAAGCACGTAAAGTGATTTTGATACAGGCCTAAGAACCCACTTGGAAAAATGCTGTGTTATGGTATTTGGGCCACTAAAGAAGTGGCATTTAAGGGACATTTGGCAGGAGCTTCTGCCCAACTATTATCTTCACAGTTAAGCACTTAGCTGCTTTGCTTTGGATTTGGAAGAACTTGCTGATTTCTGTTGAATGACTGGAAAAGAGAGTGGTAGACATGCCGTCAGCATTATAAGACAGACTTTTATATTTCAATATAAAAGATTAGGAACTTTCCTGGTGGTCCAGTGGTTAAGAATCCACTTTCCAATGCCGGGGATGAGGGTTCAATCCCTGGCTGGGGAACTAAGATCCCACATGCTACAAGGAAACAAAGCCCAGGCACCACAAATGGAGAAAGCTCGCACAACTCAACAAGAAGCCTGAGCACTGCAAGAGAGGTGCCAGCTCTGTGCAACTGGGGAAAGCCGCAGCTGCTCATTTTCCTAGCTTTCCCTCATGATACTGCTCACACGGAGCATTTGTAGTAGTATAATACACTGAAGTAGCCCTTAGACTCCTTTTGGCAGCACATAGTAAAAACAGGATCTTTGATACAGCCTTTCTTCAGGGTCATTTCAGCAGCTTTGATAGGAAATTTCTCATGCACTAAACTTTCTCCCCAAGACCTGCCCTGTGCCATGAGATGGGCCCTGCACACCTGCACCCCTTTCCTGTCTATGTCTCCAAGAGCACATAAGTCCCCATTCCCCACATTGCTCTTAATTTCTTTTCAAACTAACTCAGCTGTCTCTTTTATGACCAGCGCACCTCCAACCACAGGCCGGGTACCTCACTTGTCACACCCAAAGCAAAGTAGCAGGTCAAGGTAGCATGCTAAAGAGAAGCTCATCAGCTCCTCATGCAGCTCAACTTAGTACTTTAAGTAGCAAGTTTTCTATTCATTCTGATATATTCATATCTTTTTTTTTTCTTTTTGGTATCACCAAGCATAACGCTTTTACATAGCAGATAATCCTCATCAGCATCTACATGTTGAAAGAAAAAAGGACTGAGAAACAGCAAGGTCCTACTGGATAGCATGGGGAACTATATTCAATATCTTGTAATAATCTATACTGGAAAAGAATCTGAAAAAGAATTTTATAGATATCCATAGATTTTCCAGGAAAGCACACTGGAGTGGATTGCCATTTCCTTCCCCAGGAGATCTTTCTGAACCAGGGATTGATCCCATGTCTTCTGTGTCTTCTGCATTCTGCATTGCAGGTGGATTCTTTACCCTCTGAGCCATCAGGGAAGCCCATACACACACACACACACACACACACACACACACACACACACACGTGTGTGCTAAATTGCTTCAGTCATGTCTGACTCTTTGCGACCCTATGAACCATAGCCCACCAGACTCTTTTGTCCATCAGATTCTCCAGGCAAGAGTACTGGAGTGGGTTGCAAGCCCTCCTCCAGGGATCTTCCTGACCCAGAGATCTAATCCCCATCTCTTAAGTCTCTTGCGCTGGCAGGTGGGTTCTTTATCGCTAGTGCCACAGGGGAAGCCCATATATGTGTAGTTGGTGCAGAGCTGAGACAAAGTAAACTCTCTAGGAGGTGTGTGAGATTCTGACAAATAGGAAATGGAAATGAGGGTAAAGAATTACAGGAGTGAGACCATAAAGAAAGGAAAGTGAACATGTCAGTCATTCAGTCATATCCGACTCTTTGTGGCCCCACAGACTGTAGCCTGCCAGGTTCCTCTTTCCAAGGAATTCTCCAGGCAAGAATACTGGAGTGGCTTGCCTTCTCCACTATATATATATATATATATATGGGTTTTCCTGATGACTTAGCGGGTAAAGAATCTGCCTGGAATGCAGGAGACACAGGAGACATGGGTTCAACTCCTGGGTCAGGAAGGCCCAGGAAATGGCAACCCCCGTCAGTATTCTTGCCTGGGAAATCCCACAGAGTAGCCTGGTGGGCTACAGTCTGTGGGGTCACAAAAGAATCAGACACACACTTAGCAACTAAACAACAACAACAAAACCTCAGCTGACAGCTATAGCACATAAAGGAAAGTAAGATGTCTTTGCATGTCTACATTTTCCCCTCACTTCCCACACATATAACCCTGGTGTTTAAGGATATTACTCTTGGGAACATGCGATACATTCATAATGTTAAATGCAAAATGGTTCTATGTACGAGAAATACATGGAGCATTGGGGGTAGGGGATGAGACTTCTGGTCAATATATAAAATAGGAAATAGGAGGCAAGAGGCCTTCCAGCAGGAGTGATTAAGGAGGACTCGTGGGTGAAGTGAGGTCTGAGCTCAATCCTAAAGAACAGGATCAGAATGACATTGAAGGGATAATGTGTGAGGAAAGCGCAAACCACAGTGGAAGGTCATTAAGGACAAACTGGGCACAAATGAGGAAGGACAAACCAGAGCCAGATGGCAGAACAGCTTGCAAATGCCTCTGAAAAGCACGGAAAGGTCTGTGTTAACCTTGGAGGACCTGGCTGGGCAGGGCTGAGATGTGTAGAGGGTGACCGCTGACGCTGTGTGTGGTCTTACAGACAGATCCGTGCTCACGCTGCAGGGGTCTTCTGGGCCCTCATCTCCTGAGGACACATCTGGAAAGAGAGTTAGACATCCGCGACCTTGCAGACAATGCTCAGCTCCATCCAGGTCTCTGTGGAAGAACAGAGGCCGTGAGGTCAGTGGTCCTGACTTCTATTATTTAAGAGACTTACCAACATACAGCACATCCTCCCACAAGTGTGTCACACTGGAGATTCTCCCAGCCTCGTTGCCTTATTAAACAGAAAGCGAAGCTCCCCAGGAGTGGAGCAGGCCAGTGTGTGAGAGCGTGGTGTCTTCCAGCTCTGCGAGTTCACATACCGCAATGGTGTGCGCCCAGCACCTCCATCAGGCCAACAAGGAAACGAGGTGTGACTGATTGCAACTGGAAAGAATGGTGATCCGGAAACACCCTTCGTGGGAGAACCAGAGCAGATGGTGAGGTTCTGTTCTCAAGAGACAGAGCGCATTTTCAGTCTCCTCACTGTGCGATCCTCTCAGGGAGCCGTAAGCTTTTTACCACAGGTTCTAGTGGAGGTGATGGAATTCCAGTTGAGCTATTTCAAATCCTGAAAGATGATGCTGTGAAAGTGCTGCACTCAATATGCCAGCAAATTTGGAAAACTCAGCAGTGGCCACAGGACTGGAAAAGGCCAGTTTTCATTCCAANCACACACACACACACACACACACACGCACACACAGTGTCAAAGTTAAGCAACTAAGTCAACATCTCATATACAACTGTGCAGTCAGTGATCCATCTAAGGTGCCTTCATCTGTGGAGATCCTTTAACTTATTTGGGTTTGGGGGGAATGAGTTAATGTTTATTTGCTTTGACAGATTCGCTTTTTATGCCACTGAATCCAGAGATTATTTCCACTCCTAGCGCCTTCTTAACTCTCTGATGCAACCACAGCCAATAAACCTCGCAGTCCCTGAAATTCTCCATAACCCATCTTTCCAAACAAATCTCATTCTTCAGCTCTTGGTGCACTTTACATTCTACTCAGTTTCTTGCACGTTCTTTGGAGCACTCCCTTCTCCAAACCCTTGCTCTCTTGAACAATACAGCACAGAGATGGCCCATGGTATGCATTTATTCACTTACACGCTTTACCTCAAATCCAAAAGTTTGATGAGGCTGGTTTGCTGAAAGAGGTAATAAAATAAATGTGTGTTGAATTTTAAAGAGCATATGTTGTCAAAGGGAAGTGAAATGTTGGGATGTTCCCTTTGGTTGGCCCTCATCTCCAAGTTGCATAAAGTGGGATCCTCAGGGCCAATTCTATAGTCTGATATAAAGACATGTATGCCACAAACCCTCATGGGCTTTTGATATATCAGATGCTGTCTCCTTAAAATCAGCTGCATTAAGTCCTACACTCCATGGAGTGTTGGAATACCCTTTGTTGACCTGAAATGAATAGACTATCAGGTATTTCTCCAGCAAAGATGGGTTTATTTGGGAGCAACTGAGAATTGCAATTTGGGGTCTGCCTCCCTGGTGAGCCACATGCAATTCTCCACACAGAAAGGGAGCGTGAACACTTTTATAGGGGGAAATGGAAGTGGGAGGGCAGGAGGAAACACGAGCAGTAGCTTTTCATTGGCTGAGTCCATCTTCATTTTGGGCTCTGCTATTATCTCAGGGCATGAGAGCTCCCTCTTCTGGTTTCCCAGCTCTATTTGGTTGAGGTTTCTGTTTACTGAGGATTTTCTTACACTTTTTTTTTTTCAATATTTTCATCCTCGTTGGTTTTCTGTTTTACATATAGCAGCATGTACATGTCAGTCCCAAACTCCCAATCTACCTTGCCATCTCATCCTTCCCCCCTGGCAACCAAAAGTTCATTCTCTAGGTCTCTGAATCTATTCTGTTTTGTAAATAAATTGATTTGTATCATTATTTTTAGAGTCTACATATAAGTGATATCATATGGTATTTGTCTTTCACTGTCCGAATTTACTTCACTTAGGATGATAATCTATAGGTCCATCTGTGTTCCTGCAAATGGTATTACTCCATCCTTTTTAATGGTTGAGTAATATTCCACTGTATATGTGTTACCACATCTTCTTTATCCATTCATCTGTCAATGGACTTTAGATTTCCTCCATGTCTTGGCTGTTATAAACAGTGCTACAGTGAACATTGGGCTGCAAGTATTCTTTAGAACCATATTTTTCTTTGGACACATGCCAAGGAGTGGAATTGTTCAGTTCTATGGCGGCTTTATTTTACACTTTAACATAGGTGTGGATGCAGATATGTTTATAACCACGCTTGTTTCCTCTTCCCAGGGCTTCCTCTACATGCTGTCCACTCTGCCATGGGAATCAGCACTCACCAACAGTCTTACTAGCTCTGTGGACGAATCGTCATAGGTCTTGTCCTTTTGGAAAAAGGGGCAATCACAGCAACCAACACAGACTTCCTTTAGGCAACAGTTTGATCAGCTTTTTATGAACTCCTTTAATCTTGGCAATTAGAGGAGATGTAAATAAGAGGCAAGGGCTCAGTTTTTGCACAGTGAAGGTGATCACTGCTTGAAAACAAAGCCTTACAGGTGAGGAGGACTCAAATGATTGCTTTAGGATATTCATTTCTATATGTATAACTGTGACATAGAGAGTTGGAGGTCATTTTGTTTCATTTGCCTCTATGGCAAAAAAGCAAAGAAAATGTAAGCAATGTGATCATTTGGGTCACTTCTTAAGTTTGCTAAAATACAAGAATACAGACTAACATTTCTGAAACAAAAATTGAAACATAATTTGACAGGATAAGTATGCTTCTGAGGATGATAGAACACAAAATTGAAAGCTTATATTTGCCTCAGAAAAGCTGGGTGTTATAGTGGTCACATCCACAGACGAGATGTTAGAAAAATTGTTTGCAAATGCAATGAATATAGTAAGAAGCTGTTGAATTCAATCGGTCAGTTATTAAGCAGTTTTTGGGCACCTGCTGAGATGAAGACAATACATACAAGTTCACATAAACTTCAATTTTAAAATTTAACAATCATGTGGTTTTATTTAGTCATGAAAAAGAAGAGCTAATAGCAAATATTTTGATTATATTAAAGTAATTTTAAACAAAGTGTTGCAGGAAGGGGGACCGCTTCCAGGGCCCAAAACTGGGCTCTTGTCTAACACTTAGAAATGAATTGTCCGAGGAGACACATGTGCTGACAAACCAAGAGACTTTATTGGGAAAGGGCACCCGGGTGGAGAGCAGCAGGGTAAGGGAACCCAGGAGAACTGCTCTGCCGCGTGGCTCGCAGTCTCGGGTTTTATTGTGATGGGATTAGTTTCCAGGTGGTCTTTGGCCAATCATTCTAGTTCAGAGTCTTTCCTGGTGGCGCTCGCATTGCTCAGCCAAGATGGGTGCTAGCGAGAGGGATCCTAGGAAGTGGACGGACACGCGGTGTCTCCTCTCAACCTTTCCCGAACTCTTCCAGGTGGTGGTGGCTTATTAGTTCCATATTCCTTATCAGGATCTCCTGTCATAAAACAGCTCATGCAAATGGTCACTATGGTGTCTGGCCAGGGTGGGCGGTTTNTGGACGGACACGCGGTGTCTCCTCTCAACCTTTCCCGAACTCTTCCAGGTGGTGGTGGCTTATTAGTTCCATATTCCTTATCAGGATCTCCTGTCATAAAACAGCTCATGCAAATGGTCACTATGGTGTCTGGCCAGGATGGGCGGTTTCAATCAGTGTGCTTCCCCTAACAAAAGTCTTACATTGTGATTTTTTGTCATCTCTACCTAATATTTCATATGTTAGCAATGTTAAGCAAATTCAGAACTAAAGGTTAAATTCTTTCAAAAAATATCAATAATCCTAATTCAGGCATGAAGTAATATGCAACTACGTTAACTTCTCTATAATTCTCACTATCCTTCTTCTGTTTCCCCCCCCCCATCCTTCCTTCTCCACAGTACCAAAAAAAAAATCTTCCTAAAACACAAATTTGGTATTAATCTCCTATTTTGAAATGTTCCATGGTTCTCAATGACATATAAGTCAGATTTTATTTTTAATTTTAATTTTTAGTTATTTTTAATATTATTATTGAATTAGATATTTACAAATGTGTTAGTTTCAGGTTTATAGCAAAGTTATTCAGATAGATGATAGATAGGTAGACAGATATTCTCTTCAAAGTTCATTTTTAAATCACATTGCTCTTGAAAATATGTAGGTTACTTTCGAATGTCTTTTGATATTGATTTCTAACATAATTCCATAGTGATAAGAGAACAGACTCTGTGTGATTTCAATATCTGTAGACCATGAAGTTTTTGCACCCTATTTTCTGTCCCTGGATATGTTCCAGTGTCTTCTGGTTTATAATCTATGAGAACTTGAATAGAATTTGTATCCCACTATTGTGTGAAAATTGTATAAATCTTTATTATGTTGAATTGGTTTACTGTTGAGGTCCTTTAATGGACCGGAACCTGGTGGTCCGGAGTCGACCGATAAGAAAGTAAAGGAGAGAGAAAGAGGCTGATATTCCTTGGTTTATGCAGAAAGCCAATAAAGCCCCTGCACTGGGCTTGCTCTGTTGACGAAGGCCTCAGGCGCCCTCTCGATGGGGTGAAGGCACAGAGCGCCTTCTCANGACCGATAAGAAAGTAAAGGAGAGAGAAAGAGGCTGATATTCCTTGGTTTATGCAGAAAGCCAATAAAGCCCCTGCACTGGGCTTGCTCTGTTGACGAAGGCCTCAGGCGCCCTCTCGATGGGGTGAAGGCACAGAGCGCCTTCTCAAGAGGGTCTCAGAAGCCCAGGCAGGAAAGAGAACTCAGAGAGCCTCTGTGCTCCAGGGGATCAGCCTGAAAAAGAAAGAGAGAGAGAGAAAGAGAGAGAGAGAGAGAGAGAGAGAGAGAGAGAGAGAGAGAGAGAGAGAGAGAGAGAGAGAGAGACACGGGGACCAGAGCTCTGATGGAGCAAAGGTGTTTTAATCAACATGGTGTGGGCATATATTCTCAGCAAAGATAAAGATTAAAATTCCAGACTCACAAAACATAAGCAATCACTTTTCTGTATGGTTCACAAGAAGGAAGAGGGTACTTATCACCGTATAGAAAAACTAATGAAGGAAATGCCTGGATTCCTCAGCCCCCAGGAGAGGCTTGCCTCTCCTCTTAATTCCTGAATATTCAAGAATTAATAAGGAACAGAGAATTCCTGACAGATCCAAAACAGTACACAGGAAGCCTCCTGTTAAATGCTTCCTGACAGTTTACAGCGCTTTTTAGGTTCACTATATCCTTCTACTTTTCTGTCTGTTCATTATATTAATTTATGAGAGTTTGATATTAAAATTCCAACTAAAAATCTTTAAAAATAGCTATAATATATAGTGGAATTATATGTAACTTTGTACTTTCCAAGTCTCTTGTAAATGTGTTATCATACTTTCATAATTTAAAAAATAAAAAATAAAAAAGATTCTCTTTTTTTCAAAAAAAAAAGTCCATTTTTAAATTGCAGCATAAAAATATCTTCACAATCTAGCTGGCACTTAACNAATTATATGTAACTTTGTACTTTCCAAGTCTCTTGTAAATGTGTTATCATACTTTCATAATTTAAAAAATAAAAAATAAAAAAGATTCTTTTTTCAAAAAAAAAGTCCATTTTTAAATTGCAGCATAAAAATGTCTTCACAATCTAGCTGGCACTTAACCCTTCTAGTTTCATTTACCTCCAATCCAACCCCTCACACGAAAAAAGAAAATATTTTTCCAGCTCACTGAAACTCATAATTCCTAAACATTTTATGATAGGACTATCAACTTACCCATATTACAATCTATAGAGTAGCGGAAAATATTATTTCTTTATTTTGGCTTTTAATACTACATAGAGGGAAAGCTTGCTTCAATCACTCTTAGAAAACCGAGTCTGGGCTTAGATGACTCCAGCAGAGACATCCGTGTTCTGCGTATCTACATATATGAGATTAAGGGAGGATCTTACACACTGTTCATTAGACAGACTCTCAATGTGCTTACATGACTATCAGATANGAAAGCTTGCTTCAATCACTCTTAGAAAACCGAGTCTGGGCTTAGATGACTCCAGCAGAGACATCCGTGTTCTGCGTATCTACATATATGAGATTAAGGGAGGATCTTACACACTGTTCATTAGACAGACTCTCAATGTGCTTACATGACTACCAGATAGCAAAATTTGGGGTAACATTTTGATGAAAAGGCTGAAAATTACAGATCAGATGATTACCTGTGACCTAATTAAAGAGGAGGAGCTTAGCATGTGGTGCAGTGGTAAAGAATCTGCCTGCCAATGCAGGAGACGCAAGAGACATGGGTTCAATCCCTGGGTCGGAAAAATCCCCTGGAGGAGGAAATGGCAACCTGCTCCAGTATTCTTGCCTGGGAAATCCCATGGACAGAGGAACCTGGTAGGCTACAGTCCTTAGGGTTGCAAAGAGTCAGACAGGATTGAATGACTGAACACATATCCACAAATAAATAGCAGTTTGTTTTGTTGTTGTTCAGTNCATGCTGCAGTTCATGGGGTCGCAAAGAGGTTTACACGACTGAGCGACTGAACTAACTAATGGGATTCTCTTGCCTGGAGAATCCCACGGGCAGAGGAGCCTGGTGGGGCACGAACCATTGGGTCACAAAGAGTCAGACGTGACTGAAACCACTTAGTATGAACAGCACATACTTATTTATACACTTTGCTGTGCAGCAGAAATTACACAACATTGTAAATAAACTGTATTTCAATAAAAATTTTAAATTAATAATACTCATTAATCTTTTCTTTGGAAACCTAACAAGGGATATGTATCTACCTCCATTTTTGCAAAGGGCGTGACTTTCGAGAAGGTGCATTTAGCAGGCTCATCTGCTTGTTAATGTGCTGTTTTCTTCAGCTCTCTTTGAACAACAATCTCCCAGCCGCAGTGAAGCATTTAGCTTAGAAACTCTCAGCCCATGACACTTTTTCTACGATTCCCAAGTTTACCAACAGGGAAGCTGCAGTGTTCTCACAGAAAAAGCCAAAAGTTGCTTGAAGAGTTCCAGTGTAAGTCATATTTTCCATTTTATTTTCTTTCTGATCCGGAGCCTTAGATCAAGACTAATTTCTTTGAAGCTGGTGGTTTTGAGAACCACTGCAGCATCTGACACTCTGGAAAAATTCCTACAGTGCATACATTTTCACCAAACACTTTAAATGTCTTGTGGTTCTAAATATTACACTATACTTGAGTTGAGGAGCCATGGGACATGGTTTAAAAGTTNAAGCTGGTGGTTTTGAGAACCACTGCAGCATCTGACACTCTGGAAAAATTCCTACAGTGCATACATTTTCACCAAACACTTTAAATGTCTTGTGGTTCTAAATATTACACTATACTTGAGTTGAGGAGCCATGGGACATGGTTTAAAAGTTAAAGGATAGAGAAGTTCATAGAAAGGAAAAGTGATAGTCCCTCCTTTGTGTTCCAGTCTATGCCGCAAATCCCTTTCGCCTTGACGGAAGGAACCTTGCTACGTCGTCTTCCTGTACTTTTCCCTACTGACTCACGCGGAAGCAGCTTTTCACACTTTGCCTGATGGGGGAGATGAAGCTCATTATATCTGGGTCAACATCTGGCTTCCATTATACGTGAGATACTACAGAAAACGAAGAAACACAAAAGCACATTATCTCAGCCTTGATTTCTTCCTCTCATCATAAACACACTCGGAAGCACACATATGCACACACATATATGCACACACACAGAGGCATTTGTACTGAAATGGTGTCATTTTATACAAATGGTTCTGTGACACATTTATCTTACTATTTCCTAGTCCTCTTACCATGTCAGAACATGTGACTGTGCCTCATCTTTCTTAATGACAATCTCAAAGCACAGCTTTTCCCAAAACCTATTAATCATTTCTGTATTGATAGATGCTTGGGTTGTTTACAGCTTTCCTGTTACCAAAAAAAAAATCTTGTCAATTCTTGTCTTTTCACATGTGCAAACAGTTCTGGAAGGTGAGTTTCAAGAAATAAAACCTAAGGGTGATGCAGCCTTTTGTTGTTGATAGATAACCACAAAATAGCTTCTAAAAGACTGCAGTAACTAATTACATTCCACACTGTATGAAAGTTCAAGATTCCTCATACTCTCATCAATGCTGAATAACAAAGGAGAAAACTTTATATTATAGATATATAAAAAATAAATTATGAAAATGCATATTCTTGTTTACATCTCCAATTCAAGAAGAAACATTTTTGAAGTTTGTTTCTTAAGTTTTAAAGCCACAAACTTTGATATAAACAGACCACATCATTTCCCAATTAAATGAAGTTACAACTGTGTTAGTTATATTAAAGAGCTCCTCCAAGAAAGAGAACCCAAAATATAATGAGTTACAGAATATAGAAATTCCTTTCTTTTTCATGTAACAGAACTGAAATGAACAGCTCAGATGGACAGGACAGATCAACTACATGCAATCATTCAGAGACCACATTCCTGCCACCTTGCTGCTTCTCCATCCTCTACAACACAAAAGAAGCTGGATCCCAACCATATCTAGAAAGAGTCTGGAGGAGATTTGCCCCATGTTTTCATTTCCACATCCTGACACATCACTTCTGCTCACATTCTGTTGACAAGAACTTGGCTATCTAACTGCAGCAGGGCTGGTAAATGTGGTCCAGCTAAGAGGCCTGGAAAGGGAAAGGGTTTGTTGCTCAGTCATGTCTGACTCTTTGGACTCCATGAACTGTAGCCCACCAGGCTCCTCTATCCATGAAATTCTCCAGGCAAGAATACTGGAGTGGGTTGCTATGCCCTCCTCCAGGGAATCTTCCCAACCCAGGGATGGAACCTGGGTCTCCTACATTGCAGGCAGATTCTATATTGTCTGAGCCACCAGTCCCAAAAGGCCTGGACTCAACCACAATTCCATTTTCACGACAGAAGGGGAGAATGGATTTGGTGGAGCTATCAGTCTTGCCTAACTTATTACACCCCCAGATATCATAGTAGTGATTCAAGTAACTAAACTAAATTAAGGAGAAAGCATTTCTTAAAGTCAAATCCAGGAGAAGATAGAACTGCTGTATTCAAAAGGTAGTGTTTTTATAAACATGTGCTTTAAATACACACAGACTTTGATAAAAACAGAGCACATCATTTCAAATTACTCAGAAATTTTCTTCCAATGATTTTTTTTTGATGAAATGTTTACTACTATGAGGTTCATCTTATGCCATCTAAAGGTAAAGAATCCACCTGCCAATGCAAAAGATGCAAGTTCAATCCTTGGGTCAGGAAAATCCCCTGGAGAAGGAAATGGCAATACACTCCAGTATTCTTGTCTAGCAAATCCCATGGACAGAGGAACCTGGCAGGCTACAGTCCATGTGGTCCAAAAGAGTCAGATACAACTTAGTGACTAAACAACAACTATGTGATCCATCCTATGCCATCTAAAGGTGATACTGACGAGGCCTCTTGACTTTCCCCTGTCAATAGAAATAGAGAAGAGGCCAGACAAGAAATTCAGGCAGGTCTCTACTGGGGCTTCTGCACGGGCTGCAGGAGGGAGGGAAAACAAGTAACAGCTCCCTTGCTCCTTCCCCAAAATGAGGTGCGTTCATTCTTTACATGGGGTGAGGGTAGGGGTGTGTCCAGGGGTCAGACTGGAGCAGTGGCTGAGGTGGTTCTCCCTCACCTTTGTGGTGCTGAGTGGAGCGGGGCATGCACAGTACCCTGTTTTATGCCCCTGACACCCATTTTCCTCCAGGCTCTTTAGAAATGGCAGTTGGTTGTTTTTTTTTTTAATTGGAGGCTAATTACTTTACAATATTGTATTGGTTTTGCCATACATCAACATGAATCCACCACGGGTGTACATGTGTTCCCCACCCTGAACCCTGCTCCCACCTCCCTCCCCATACCGTCCCTCTGGGTCATCCCAGTGCACCAACCCCAAGCATCCTGAATCCTGCATCAAACCTGGACTAGCAATTTATTTCATATATGATATTATACATGTTTCAATGCCATTCTTCCAAGTCATCCCACCCTCTTCCTCTCCCACAGAATCCAAAAGACTGTTCTATATATCTGTGTCTCTTTTGCTGTCTCACATACAGGGTTNCAGTCAGATTTGCTTTGAGAATAAGTGTCAGCAGGGCAGCGGCAGAGGGTTCAGGTGGCTCTGTGGGGTCGAACCTCATCCCTCTGTGCTCTGTTGGCCATGCTGTATAATCTAAATGTATATAGGTATAGAGTTTAGTGCCTCTTGTTTTAAAACCCAGTGCATTTCTGACTAGAACAACCACCTCCTGTTTGGATGAAATGTCTCTTTGGATACCTGGAGCCTTCATCTGTTGTTTTTCTATAGACCAGCGGCCTTCTTAATAAGAAAAAAATTTCCACTGTTGGAGCAGAACAAATAATACCAGGATGACAAATTGGAGTTGGTCTCCACGAGGCTCTGCTTTGGGTTGTCTCAGGGCCCTCCATCTCCAGTGTTCGGCATACCCATCTCTCTGTCTACCCATTCCAGCTCGGGACTGGCACGTGGTGGGTGCCCCCCGACTTTACAGGGCTCTTGGGAGACAGGCCAGCATGCAAAGTGGTGATTGAGGTTACTTGGAATAAACACACTTTAAGAATTCCCCAACAGATGTGTTTCATTAAGCCTGCCCGTCGTGGCAGCCTCTCCTCCGTACCACCTTCCCTCTCCTCTGTCCTACCTCACTCTCCTTTCTTCTTTCCTCCCAGAGGGCCCCTCAGGAGCTCTCAGTCAGTTGGGGTGGTCAGACCATGGCCCTACCTGCTGGGAGACCTCAAGGAGCCACCCAGTCTTGCTGTGAGCTGAAGCTTTCCTGGGGAGTGGGTGAAGTGGGGCGCCTCTGGCCTGGTGCTGGGTTCTGACTGGGAGAAGCCAGGGAGGGAGTCAGAGTGGGTGCCCACAGAGTGCCAGGCAGGGCTCTTCCTCCTCTATGGCGCCCTGGGCATGCTCAGGGCTTCAGGCCATGGACAGCATGCTGATCATATTCTCACCCATAAATGTCATAACAAAAGCAACCAGCCAAACCCAAATCCTTTGGAGTCTTTGTTTTCTGTTAAAAACCCCAAATGAGAAGGGTAACTGCAGCAATGTGAGGTTTGGCACACCGACATGCAGACTGTGCCCAGGAGGGCGGCCAGTGGGCTCTACCCAGGTCAGGGTTTCCCTGGAGCCCCGTCATGGCAGGGACCCTGGGGAAGTCTGGGGTCAAGCAGGCTTCCGTCCTCTCTTAGCACCCACCTTCCCCACCCCCAGCTCACAGAAAACCACTGGATGGCCACTGACCTCCTCAGCTCGGCCTCTGGATCCCCTGCCCCAGCTGTCCCCACTCTGTGCCGCCCCTCATAGCTCCCAGTTGCCCTTCTTGCCTCATTTCACTCCACGTTCCCTTCCCAGTCTCCAGGCAGCCAGGAGAGTCCTGTCCCTGGAGGGAGCGAGATCGTCCTTGCCTTCTGCAGTTTGCATGTGAAGGTTCTTCTGCCTAGAACACCTTTTCCCCCTCCAGCCTTTTTATCTGGCTAATGCCTGCTCTTCTTTCAAGACCTCCTCAGAAAATCCTTTTCTCATCATATTATTGCCTGATTTTCCTCCTTCCTTCCTCCTGTGCTCCCCTTCCCTGCTCCTCCCTTCCCCTCCTTTCGGCTCCCTCTCTCCTTGTATCTTTCCTTCCATTATTCACATCCATCCATTCAGTAATTATCTGTTCAGCACCTGCTATTTGCATGACATTGTGACCCTTTTCTCTCCCTCTTCTTCCATCTACTGTGGCAGTTGTCACCCTGGCTGAAGACTGCCTGCTTGTCTCTACTTCCATAAGCTCATAAATTCCAGATGGCAAAGAATGAATCTTTTCATGTGTGTATTTTCAGCCACTGTATTAAATAATGATTGAGTTGATGGGAAGGTGGGATCCAGGCAGGGTATGAAGCGATGGATGGAATGGANGTGCAAGTCTCAACTCAAGACGAGACCTGACTCCCCTGGGGAGACTCCAGAGGAACCCCACGATCCACGTCTGCAATGCACAATAATCCTCAGATGCCAGACGAGGACTTAGGAGCCAGAACTGACTGCCAAGGAATCCCCAGAGGCCCCTGGAAACTCGCAAGGAGCCTGGCCTTTCTGGTGTGACCAGGAGCGGGTCCCTTGGGTCCCTGTCATAAGTCGAGTGGAACTAGCCTTAACTCGAGAAAAACCAGGAGGATCTCCCCTCCAGGCGAGATGAGGCCTTTTTCCTCTGCAGCACCTCGCAGGAAGTCACCCCATCGCTCATGAAACTCGACGGGTTCCTTCACACGCGTGCAGCGACTCAAGAATATCCTGCCATACAGGTCTCCACGCGAGAGGAACAACGAGTGTCCTGTCACAATTCAAGAGGACCCCCGTGTCCCCCTGCTGAGCTTGAGATCAGGTTTCCGTTCCCGGCCTCGTCCGGGAAAGGTTCCCGATGTTCCAGTCGCATTTCAAGAGAAGGTGCTAGCCACAGAAATCTCCAGAGGAACTCCGCTGTCAANAATTCAAGAGGACCCCCGTGTCCCCCTGCTGAGCTTGAGATCAGGTTTCCGTTCCCGGCCTCGTCCGGGAAAGGTTCCCGATGTTCCAGTCGCATTTCAAGAGAAGGTGCTAGCCACAGAAATCTCCAGAGGAACTCCGCTGTCAAAGAATGTGATCCACGATACCCCCAGATGTCTCTGTCCATTCCAGAGATATCTGGTGACCCTGCACAGCCTTGACTGTCACCCTGAATGTTGGCTCCCACCAGGGTGGCACCTGTTTCAACCCTGTGGGAAAGCTTCGAGGGGATGCCCCAGATCCCTGTGTCACCTCGATGGAAAGCCTGACCCTGTGGCTACAGCTCGGGAGGAAAGACAACGTGCATGTCTCCACTGGAGACTAGAGCTGACTCCATTGGGGAGNGAGATGTCAGTTTCCAAGCAGGGTCTGGGCTAGAGAGAGAATTGAGGAAGCCGTAATCCTCTCTGCTGGACTCAAGCCTGCCCTGGAAGACAGGCCTAACTCCAGTCTTGCTGGCACACTGAACACATTTCACTAAAGACACACAAAAGTTCCTTTATTGTTTTCTGGAAGATGATAAGACCAGCTGAATTGTTTAATGCCTTTTTTGGCAGTAAGAGACGGAGTCAGGGAACTTTGGCAACTCGAAGCGAGCAATAAAATGGCCATGTGAAAAGGGCACTTTGGAAATATAATAATGACAGTACTATCAGATGCATAAATGTGATCAAGATTTACTGCTGGAGATGTTACCAGAGCTTCTGATGTGCTGTCACTCTCTACTGAGCCTGGCAGGCCTGTTTATCTTTAGAGGAAGAAGGACTCCAAAATAAGTACCAATTAAGGTAACTTCAGGACTTGAGCCTGCAGCCAGCTTCATTCTGACCTCATAAACAAGGGATTCTGTGGAATGCATGTAGGAGCCAAGGACCATATAAAAGGTGATACAATGACTAAGTTCTCAACATAGAACAGAGGACTAGGTAGTTTACCATTAAATTTACCAGATGGCTCCTTTAAGCATGGTCATAAATAATAAGTGAACGTTATGTAAAAAGAATCAAAGGAAGAGAATGAATGAACTACTTCAGCATGTTTCTCTCTTTTTTTTTTTTTTAAATAAGACTTCTAATGTTTTAAAGAAACTTTGCTCATTTTTTCTGGAGAGGCTTACACCTCCATCCTCTGCTCCTTGTAGATTACACTAATTAGTCTCTTTCATGCTCATAACCCTCCCACATGCCCAGGTTTGGTACCTGAAGATATATTTTACTCATGTGTTTGGCTTGGTCCATTTTCCTTTCCAAAAATGTGTCTCTGGGACTTCCCTTCACTAGTAATCATTCTCTTTCCAGTTGAATGCCACTCACCTGTGACAAGGACTCATTAGTTGCTTATTGGGAAGCATGATACAAAAGGAAAAATGTGTCCAAGCCAACTGCCTGCTCGAGGATCTGGCTTTAATTTTCTCGCTATACCAACTCCAGTCTTTCTCTAGGACACCGATGATAGGGTTCTGAATGGACTATTGATCTGATGACTTTCTAATGGTTCCAAGAGAGTGAGGATGGAGAGGACCAATCTTCTGTACACGTATGACCCAAGCCAAATTACAGTCCAGAGGGTCAGTGATGAAAGATAGTGCACTAGCCTGCACTGACCCCTGTTCATCTGACACACCCTTTTCTGAACTCAAAAGGTGTTTCCTGTGAATTATTTATGGCACTGAAAGTAAAGGTCATTCCATTCGGGTCTTTCACTTCGCATGATGATTAAAACTGACACTTTAAACAATGAAATCAGTTTCCAAGACGGAGTGTCAACACACAAAGACATGTCCTTTCTACCAAAGGAGAAGTAAATAAAATGTATATATTGGTTCCANTCCCATATCTTGAAGAAGTTTCCACAGTTTATTGTGATCCACACAGTCAAAGCCTTTGGCATAGTCAATAAAGCAGAAATAGATGTTTTTCTGGAACTCTCTTGCTTTTTCAATGATCCAACAGATGTTGGCAATTTGATCTCTGGTTCCTCTGCCTTTTCTAAATTCACCTTGAACAACCAGAAGTTCATGGTCATGTACTGTTGAAGCCTGGCTTGAAGAATTTTGAATATTACTTTGCTAGTGTATGAGATGAGTGCAATTGTGTGGTAGTTTGAGCATTCTTTGGCATTGCCTTTTGGGGGATTGGAATGAAAACTGACCTTTTCCAGTCCTGTGGCCACTGCTGAGTTTTCCAAGTTTGCTGTCATATTGAGTGCAGCACTTTCACAACATTATCTTTCAGGATTTGAAATAGCTCAACTGGAATTCCATCACCTCCACTAGCTTTGTTCATAGTGATGCTTCCTAAGGACCACTTGACTTCGTATTCCAGGATGTCTGGCTCTAGGTGAGTGATCATACCATTGTGATTATCTAGGCTGTGAAGATCTCTTTTGTATAGTTCTTCTGCTCCTCCTCATGAGATATGCATAACACTCTGATGCATATCTCCAAGTTTTTCTATAAGAACTAAGGGCCCCACCCAGGTGGAAAATGGTAACTTCAGGCTGAGCATAAGCATGTGGACTACAAACTGGTTGGTACCAGAGAAGTGAAAGCGTCATTCGCTCAGTTGTGTCCGACTCTTTGCAACCCCATGGACTGTAGCCCACCAGGTTCCTCTGTCCATGAATTTTCCAGGCAAGAATCCTGAAGTAGATTGCCATTTGCCACTCCAGGGGGTCTTCCTGACCCAGGGATCAGGGGTCTCCTGCATTGCAGGTAGATTATTTACCCTCTGAGCCACCAGTGAAGCCCCTGGTTGCAATCAGAAGGCTGATGATTGGAACTCCTGCAAGCCACATTTTTACTTCCATAATAATTAATCAGAAGAAAGTCATATGCCTTGCACTGCTCACCCCAAACTTTGCCTTTACAAAACTCTTCCTTGAAAACCACAGGGGAGTTCAAATCTTTTTGTTTCAGAGAAGAACCAAGTCTGACTCTGTGTTGGAACTGATTTGTTAACTTGCTTTTTGTTGCTGTTATTATAACCATACGTAATAGTGTGCCTCAGAGGACCCTGCCCCTCTGCCTGACTGTTGGACTAACGTGCCTTTGTTCATTTCACAGGGAGATAATTGACCCTGCCCACCTGTGAATGTCTACAGGAAAGAAGAGATTGTCACATCCCTTCCCTCAAGCTGGCCATTCCCAGAAATGTTTTGTAAGACTAAAGACCTTTTTCAATTTACTTCCTCATTGCCTCTCCCTCTCTAGTCTGTCTTTTGATCTTAGTTACTCACTGCTTTCTGGTTCTATAAAAGAATCTGGCAACGAGACCCCAAGAAGATGGTTGAGACAATAGTTTTTCATTTTCTCAGTCAGCCAGCTTTCTGCATAAAGTCATATTCCTTGCCTCAACACTTTATCCTTTGGATTCATTGGCCTGTCATGCAGAACAAGAAATGTCCAGTCTCCTTGCTTGATCCTTGCAATAAACCTTTCTCCAAATTCCAATGCTTTGCTTTGTTGGGCATGTGAACTTGGGTTCGATAATACTGTGAACAAGAAGAAAATGAAATTTGCTGATATGTGATGAGATAGGACTTTTAAGACCCTTGCAGAAGATCATGCTAAAGTGATTGGGTTTCTTAGGTTTCATTGTCATCACCTGCTATGCAAAGTGTCCAAAACTGTCATGCTTTCCTGGGAATAAAATAACCTAACCCTATACATGATATTTTTAAATCCTTCCATTTCATCCTGCTTTTGCAATGACTTTTATTTTCAGGCACTCCAGATGTAATCCCTTCACTGACCACAAAGTGGTTTATTCTGAAAAATGCTGTAAAGAGCAAATTCTTTGAATCCATATTTTCTCAGTTGACATGACCAAGCTGTTACAATTTCTCATGACATGTGGCAATTGCATCTGTAACAAGTCATAACCAGAGGAAATTCTGGCAACGCAGTGGTTGCACAATTTATACTCAACCATTGGAGGAGTTAAGTATTTGGTCTTGATTCCAGTGTGGCCTAAGGAATGTTAGCAGTCTCTTTTTCCAAAGTTGTGGTGTACATATAACCCGCTTAATTCCCTTACACAAGGCTTAGTCATTATCCCCTGTATATTTTGAGAATGTTTTGTGTGTGGCAAATTAATGTAAACTCATCTTTGTTTGGCTTCTTCCAAGCTGTAATTCATTAAATTCTCTATCAGTGAGTTGTTCCACTTCTTTAGTCTGGGAAAGTCTTTACCAAATAGTCATCTATAACGTTGGTCATTTCTCGCCTTTCATAATTATAACTTAATTAGTCATAAAACACCACAGGGGATCCATCTAAGCTCCCTTGGAAACTCTGAAGCCAGGAAGACACAAGGACAAGCTTTTGCTGAATTCCTTTCCACTCACTACTCCAGAGCACAGGGCTCTCCATGCTAGGGACCCAACCATGACTTCAACTCCTGAGTCCTCCTATCAACCTGAGAAATGGCCCCAGATACACCTGTTTCTAACAATATCAATTGTTTGCAATAGTCCAAGACCTTTATTGGACTTACTAGAAGTGAGGTCAACCATATCTCTTGCAACTGAAGATACTACCCTGTTTCAAGAAGGGGACTGTTGAAAGTTTCCAGAACAAACTCTCCTTACCAGGAAAAAAGAGACACTCAATACTTAAAATACAGTATTCTGGCAAATACAGCCAAGACTTATAGCTTTTTCTGTGTTTATTTCTCATTTACTTGCTGGTCTTATGTAAAGCTCCTCATCTCTCAGTGTCTCACATCTCTAAGAGCTTTTGCGATCTTAAAGTCCATAATTTCAAATGATGTAAAAATTCAAGGGAGTAAGGAGTTATTTCTATTTATTTCTATTTGTTTTATATTAAAAATGGTGAAAGATAAAAGATACATCATAAAAAAGTGGTACAAGTGGGAAAAGGTGCCCAATATAAGATTTGCCAACTGAGTCATTTCAAGCACATATTTATTGGTATGAAGTACATCTACATTGTACAGTCATCACCATGAACCATCTCTAGAAATTTTTCATCTTGCAAAACTAAAATTTTTCAGTCCTTAATAATAATAACTCCATTTCTCCTTGACCTCGGCCCCTTGCAACCACAATTCTACTTTCTGTTTCATGGTTCTATTTTATGTATCTCGTATATGCAAAGTAACACAATATCGGTCCTTTCTGTGACTAGTTTATTTTCCTAGCATAATAGCCTCAAGTAACATAGACATTTACAATACCATATGTGAAACAGATAGCCAATGGGAATTTTCTGTATGACTCGGGGAACTTAAACAGGGACTCTGTAACAGGCTGAAGGGTGAGGTGAGAAGGGAGATGGGAGGGGGACCCAGTAGGGAAGGGACATGGGTGTACCTATGGCTGATTCCTGTTGATGTATGACAAAACCATAAAACTCAGTAAACCCTTCAATTAAAAAACTATTAAAAAAAAAAAAGATTCATCCATATCATAGCATGTATCAGAAATCCCTTCTTTCTTAAATCTGAATAATAGTTTTTATATAAATACTACTCATCTGTCAGTAGAAACTTGAGTTGTGAGAAAATTGATTTTTTAAACAGATTATCTGCTATAGTGCTAACTTCCTTCCAAATCAGGTTGTTAGCCACATGTCAAAACCAGGTAGTAGTTTTTACGAATATGGATTATGGGGCTTAACCCTAGATTGGCTAAATCAAAATGTCCATTGCAGGGCTTTCTGTATTTTAAGAAAAAACCAAAGGCTTAAGTGAAGTGAAGTCCCTCAGTCATGTCCAACTCTTTGTGATCCCATGGACTATAGTCTACCAGGTTCCTCCGTCCATGGGATTTTCCAGGCAAGAGTACTGGAGCGAGGTGCCATTTCCTTCTCCAGGGGATCTTCCTGACCCAGGGATCGAACTCAGGTCTCCTGCATTGCAGGCAGACGCTTTACCCTCTGAGCCACCTAAATTCATATCAAAAAGTAATTGTGTATCTGTCCCCTCTTAAAAAAAAAACAAAACACTGTGGGATGATCTGAGGACTAGTCTCTATGCCACATCCAATATAGTCCTGGCAAGTTGCAGTTACAATAATACACATGTGTGGAGGCAGTGAGTGGGTCACTAGTTCTGTCCTGAGGTAAAGCCTTGGAACTGCAGCAGAAACAAGAAAACCCTGGGAGCAGTGCATGCTGGGAGGCTTCAACTTTCAGTGCAGTGCATGCTGGGAGGCTTTGACTTTCAGTGCAGTGCATGCTGGGAGGCTTTGACTTTCAGTGCAGTGCATGCTGGGAGGCTTTGACTTTCAGTGCGCTTTTTTGGCTCACAGATTTAAGGACCAAATCATGGGAGTAATATAGAATTGCACCTTGATGCATTAAAGCAGCTCTAAATGGATGCTAATCAGATACTGAAAACCTTTCAACAGGGAAAGATCCTAGAAAGAGATGCCTCCAGAAAAGTAAGTGTAAGGTCAGCATAGCCATGTAAAAACAACACTGTCAACTGACAGTCTCCATTTTGCAAAAATTGCTATGTTTTAAAGAATGAGTCAAGAGACAAAAATTAATATGGAACTTATAAACGTGACAATGCAAGGAAAAGAGAATATCACAAGATTTGGATGATAGAAAATTAGAGAAATTTGGTCATTCTCAAAATGATGTCAAAGATATATGATTTTTACAAGGAAAGCAGGGGAGAAAAAGAAATGCATAATGAACAAACAGGCCTTGGATATTAGCTAAGATAATACTGATTGCTATGACAAATAAACCCCTACATTTCAGTGGGACAAGAAATAAAAGTTTATTGCTCTGGTATGTGAAATCCAAAACAGATGCTCCTGATTAGCAGATGGCTCTCCTCCAACTGGCAATTCAGGAAACTAGGTTCTTTCTACCATGTGTCTCCACCATCTCCAACACATGGCTTTTAAGGTTGCCGTGGAATGAGAACTAGCATGGGAGATGCATGTGGGAGATTTTTATAGGCAGGTGTGGAAGTGATTTTAAATCTGTTCTTCATATACTTCTTTGGTAAAATATGATCACATAACTTCAAGCGGCGCTGAGAAATGTTGTCTAGTGGGTGTGCAGGAGAAAGGAGAAGCAGGTTAGGCAAACAGCTAGTCTGTCTCTAGCACCATGACTACAAAGGGCCTACAAAATGAAACGCACATACAACCACCTCCGGACAATGAGGGACTGAGGGAGATAATGACGGAAATAAAGAGCAATAACAAACAAAACCCAATGCAGGAAGCAAAGAGGATAACTGACATGGCAGAATAGGGAACAAAATTCTGAAGCCTGCCCCGAATACAGGAGAAAAATATCTGAAAATAGTAAAAGAAAACAACAGACATAGAAAGCGGAGACATGAGAACAGAGATTTTAATTTCAGTCTCTAAGAGAAGAAACCGGAACAAAGAATAGACAGAAAGTAACAAAGATGCACCAAAGAAAAAACATTTAAAACAGGAGGCCCAAATAGGCAGATATGAATGGCCAACCATGGTCCAGGTATATGTTGCGAAAGATACTCATGCAAAATACATGTGGAAGAACTTTGGAATTAGAAGGATAAGAAAAGAGAAACCCTACAAGTATACATGAAGGAAACAAATCAATAACAGATTATAAACAAAGCAACAAAATTAGATTAGGAACTTGTTTTCCTCTGCTTCTTGAGATCCCAGGAGACAATGCTGCAACATCTTTTGATTTGGGGGAAGGAGTTTTGATGAAAAAAGAAAAGAATTTTATAGGAAGAGTCGATATTTCAATGCTAAGACAGCAGAACAAAATTCTCAAAAAAAGGTAGAATTCAGAAATATTTGACTCAAGTAATACTTTACAAAGTAAACAAAGGAAATATAGAACAAAAGCAAAATGTTTTCACTGAACAGCATACTCTAAATGAGTGCAAATCAAATTAAATGCCTCAAGAACGAGAGTCTTATGGGTAAAACCTAGTATTGAAAGCAAATATTAAAACACATGAAACATAGCTTAGAATTTTTAAGCTGTGCCTTTACAAAACTGAATGCAAATGTCCAAGATAATTATTAAAAGGAAATATATAATATAAAAGAATGTAGTTACACGAATGTGGCTTATATTACCAGAAACTAGGAAGTAGTGATAGGGATGAGAGGTGAATTGCGGAGTGAAAATTTTCAATATTCTTTAAAATGCACCTTTCACTCTTGATGTTAGAAAGAAAATTAGGGAACTTTGGGCTAAAAGGATGCTTTTAAAGTTTAAAGTTAATGACAAGTATATTTTCAAATATGGTAGGAATTCTGGCTCAAAGAGAATCTGGGTGGCAATCCCCATCACCCTCTTTCAACTTCTAACTTAATAGCTGTTGAAAATAAAATTTGATGAAAATTCTCAATAACAATGAAAACAAAGACTGAAAGACATTTAGAATCTGGGAGGAATTAGCACTAGTTAAAAGACAGTTGGTGGCAGGCGAGAATAGGGTATTGTAAAGTAAAATAAAGTAAAAAAAAAAAAAAAAAGACAGTTGGTGGAGCTGTAGTTTCTGACACATTCTAACTTGGCTTCATGGAACGGAATTCCAAAGAACGAGGTTCCTGCCTCTGCCACCATCCATGTGTTCAGAGTCCCAGGACCTATAACCCACCAGGACACTGCTAATATCTCTCTACCCACTGAGAGATGGTCTCTAAACCAGAGTATCCTCTGCCTAACTCCAGATGCTGCAAAGTCCTGGAAAAACTCAGACACAAAGTAAAAGACAGTCTCTGGGTGCTGTGCATTTTCTGAGACAGGTAGTCCTGGTAGTAGGCAAAGTACTTGGGGAGGAAAAACAAAAGCCTGCAGTATAGTCCTTCAGACACTGTATCAGTTCAAACAAACAATAAGCTAATTATTGGGGATGGAAGAAACAAAGGAGGGTGTGGGGGGAAGAAAGAAAAACAAATTCTGCTAGAACAAAGCAGAGATACACTCCATCAAAGCAAGAAATACAGAAACGAGGACAAATTCATGAGGTGTGGAGATGAACCTGCTATAAATCTATAGATTTGTATAATGATGAGCAGAGTGAGATAATCGTGTAACCCAGCTGGTGCCTGCACATGATAAAATATGGAAGGAGAGAAACTAAGAAGAAACTGACAACAAAGAGTTGATAAAAAAGCGCTGCAAAAGAGAAAGAATAAAGTCACATTTGGGACTTCAAGGTAGATTGAGAACACAGTTACCTCTGCTTTCTCTTGATATACCAATCAACTTATTTAAAGGAATTTGAAACATACACAAGCACACATGACATTAACTTAAATTCAAGAGGACAGAGAAAAAGAGAAGAGAAGAGTAGGCAAGAAACAGGAATAAAAATTTGAAAACTGAAAAGCAGAGAAAGTATCTGACCCTTCAAGGAGCAGGTAAATAAATAGAAGTCAGTTGGCACCACAGGAACCGGGAAAGCCTTTAGGCTTTCTTAAGTTAGCATTAAGAGCAGATAGATTGCTTAAAAGTATAAAGGGAAGCGGATAGAGCCCGAACTGTGTGAAGCCTGGCCAACGCTCACTCCTGTTTGGCCAAGTAGGCTCTTTGGACAAGCTGAACTAGAAATTCTGGATTTGGAAATTTTAAGAGCAGAGCTAGAGTTCTATAATATAAGACTTAGAAGTTCAAACCAAGAGGTCCAACATACACAACTGTGCTCCTTCCCTGAGTGCTCCCTCCACACTCAGGCTCCCTCTTCCCACTTGGCTCTTGGCTCTAAACTGTGGCAGCTGCACTTATGCCCTGTAGGCAGGGATTGGAGTCCTCACTGGGGAGACACCGGCACCAGGGCAAGGTGTGCAGGTGAGACAGTTCAGGACCCCTCCCAGAGCTGTCTGAGTCTCTGTCCACCCAAACTTTAATGAAGCTGTTACTTGAAAAGCCTCTTCCACACTGCACACAGCTACAGTTCAATTCAGTTCAGTTCATTCGCTCAGTCGTGTCCGACTCTGCGACCCCATGAATCGCAGCACGCCAGGCCTCCCTGTCCATCACCAACTCCCGGAGTTCACTCAGACTCACGTCCATCGAGTCCGTGATGCCATCCAGCCATCTCATCCTCTGCCGTCCCCTTCTCCTCCTGCCCCCAATCCCTCCCAGCACCAGAGTCTTTTCCAGTGAGTCAACTCTTCCCATGAGCTGGTCAAAGTACTGGAGTTTCAGCTTTAGCATCATTCCTTCCAAAGAAATCCCAGGGCTGATCTCCTTCAGAATGGACTGGTTAGATCTCCTTGCAGTCCAAGGGACTCTCAAGAGTCTTCTCCAACACCACAGTTCAAAAGCATCAATTCTTCGGCACTCAGC
>SJYV01031020.1:355047-490862 GCA_006410875.1 Neotragus pygmaeus | reverse complement strand
GGAGTGGGGTGGGGGGGAGGTGAAAAATAATTTTATATTTCTGAACTGTATACCTACTCTCCAGAACTAGAATATCAATCATATTTTCCTGATACAGATTGAAAAGGAAAACGGAAAACTCTATTAGCAGATGACATTATCCTGTATGTTGAAAATCCTAAGGAATCCACTAAACAACTATCAGAACTAATCAACGTGTTCAGCAAGGTTGTAGGTTATATCAATAAGATCAATGCACAAAAATCAGTTGTACTTCTACACAATAAACAGACCAGAATCACTTTTCTGTGCACCTGAAATTAATATAATGTTGTAAACCAGTTATATTCAAGTACAAAATCAGAATTTTTTAAAAAACAATCCAAAAATAAAATTAAGAAAACAATATTATTCACAATAGCATCGAAAAGAATAAAATGCAAAACAAAGTTATCAAATGAAATATAAAGCTGAAAACTATGAAACTGTAAAAATATTAAAGATCTAAATAAATGGGAAAACATCCATGTTCATGGATCTAAAGACTTAATGTTGTTAAGAGGGCAACAAAGAAATAAAAAAGATGACAATAATCCTTCAAAAAACTAATCTATAATCCTTATCAAGAATCCCAGCAGACTTCTTTGTGGAAATGGACAGATTCCAAAATTCCCATGTATTGTAAGTGACTTGAAATAGCCAAAGCAATCTGGGGGGGAGGGGCCTGGAAAAAGAAGGAAGAATCTCACTTCTCCATTTCAAAACTTCCTACATAAGTAATCAAAACAGGGTGGTGCTGGCATGAGGACAGACAGAAAGACCGACGGGATGGCACTGTGTCCAGAAGTAAACCTGTGCATCTGTGGTCAGCTGGTCTTTGACAGTGGTGTCAGGGCCACCCAATGATGAAAGAATAACTTCCTCAACAAACTGCACTGCAACAAATGAAAAACCACACGCAAAAGAATGAAGCGAAACTCTTCCTCGCACCGTATACAAAAATCAGCTCAAAACTGATGAATGGCTTAAAAGTAAAAAATAAAGCTACAGTTCTTAGGGAAAAAAAATGGGAGTAAATCTTTAACAGCTTTGGGTTTCAAGTGACTTTTGGATATGATCCCCAAAGCATGAGTAACACAGGAAAAAAATAGATAAATTGGACTTGAAAATGTAAAGCGTTTATGCTTCAAACACCACACACACACACACACACACACACACAAAGTGAAAAGATAATCCACAGAATAGGAGAAATCTTTGCAAATCATGTATCTGATAGACTTATATCTAGAATATATAAAGGACTCTTCCAACTTAATATTCAAAAAGGAATCCAATTAAAAATAAAGAGTCTGAATAGACTAATCTGTGCCCCTCCACCACCTCACTCCCATTGAGAAGTAATTTTTTACTCTATCAAGACAAGCTATGCTTTCAAAAATCTTTAATTCCTCTATAATCTGAGTCACATTCCAGCTCTTCCTGATTCCACTCAGTGTGGAATACGTCTTAGTCGTTTACAGCTAAAGAAATGCAAAATATCATGCAGCATCTATCAATGTCTAAAACCCTTTAGGTATTTTGTTTTTCACAAGTCCTCTGAGGATGCCTTCTCTGGTCTTTACCAACTTTGCAAGGAGTAAGACTATTTAAGCTTCACTTTCTCCTCCCCATAGGGACGGTTTCTTCCTCTTCTGACCCCATGTTAAATACTATATTGTTCTGTGTTTTATACAATATAGAACTATATACTATACTGTTTTCTTCTTCTTCTAAGTCACTTCAGTTGTGTCCGATTCTGTGCGATCCCATAGATGGCAGCCCACCAGGCTCCCCCGTCCCTGGGATTCTCCAGGCAAGAACACTGGAGTGGGTTGCCATTTCCTTCTCCAAGGCATGAATTATCCTTTAATTATTCATCTACTGGGTCTCCCTGGTGGCTCAGATGGTAAAGAATCCTCCCGCAATGCAGGAGACCCAGGTTCGATCCCTGAGTCAGGAAGATCCCCTGCAGAAAGGAATGGCAACCCACTCCAGTATTCTTACCTGGAGAATTCCACAGACAGTGGAGCCTGGCAGGCTACAGTCCATGGCATCACAAAGAGTTGGAAACAACAGAGCAAGTAACACTTTCACTTTGTCATGTTTTTAAACCTCAAAAGGATTGACTCCTTTTTTTTTGAGGTAGGAGTTATTCACTTTACTGCTCTTTTATACCTGTGATAGATGCATCAAAAGTTCAATCAAGTTTTTTGAACTATTAATTTCTTGCTTTATTGGCTTTGATGTTGCATAATGAAATGTCACAGAACTGTTAAGACTGCCTAAAGGAGTAGTGTAAAATAGTTTGGGATATCCTCAAATTAGAAGATTACTATAGATCATCTCCGTGCACCAGCCCCAAGTATCCTGCATCCTGCATCTAACATAGACCAGCGCCTCGTTTCTTACATGATAGTATACAAGCTTCAATGCCATTTCCCAAATCATCCCACCCTCTCCCTCTCCCTCAGAGGCCAAAAGTCNCTATAAATGAAATCTATCATAGAGCAGCCTAAAAGTAAGTCTTACTTAAAATCTGACTTTCAAATTTCACAAATAACTAGCACTTTTATTTTTACCAGAATGCATATTTGGATGGAGTGGTCGATACTGGATTCAAAGTTGGCTTCCTATTTCTTGTGCCTAACAGCTCTCTGGGTCACTTTTGGAAGCCACACGTTATTTTGGCATTTCTTTGGATTTCTTTGGATTTATTATACAAGTAGCACATTGTTTCCAGTGCCTGGGCCATCTGAAAAAAGTAAAAATTCTCCCTCTGTGTTGCAGGCAGTTAATGACTGGATGAGCCCCAATCAAGCAAAAAGGCAGTTTAGTCATTCCCCTTGCCAAACCTAGAGCATGGCTAGGAATTGGCTTGGAGGGTTCTATAAAAACAGAAACTGACTCAAACTTCACTTAAATAGAAACCAAATACCAGCATAAGGTTTGAAATCATCTAAACCCCCATCTTACTTTATTAGTTCTGTTTGTCTTTGTGTTGTTATTGTTGTTTTTAACACCGTTGAACCTTTCTTGGGTTTTAGTCTGAACTGGAAGTGCCAAAAAAACACCACCACCAAATACTGCCATTGTATTTCTGTCCTAACCAGAAGTGGGAAGCACTGGAAATATCAAGACACCATAATTAAAATCCATCCAATTACAATTCCTGCAACAAAGAATACAAATAGCAAACCAGTAGCCAATGTGGCTTTGAAAGGATTAAGTTTGAGGCCCACTGGCATTTTTTTTAAAACTGCAAATATATACAAATCAGGAAATAGAAAAGAAGAAATGAAACTGCTTATTTGAGAATGATTGAAAGGCAAAGTTGTAAGCATATGTAAGTGAAATCCACTCCAAGCCTCAGTATCCATTTTAACTATTAATATCAATGCTTTTTCTGTTAAAAGACTTCAGTGAGGGTTAAATACAAATGGATGGTTAGATCTTATAGCAATTCATTGTTTCTGTACAATGTGTTGAAGATACAGTGTAAGAATAATTTTTAAAGTGGAAGAGAATAGAAATAGAGACATTAGTCATCTACCACCAGGACGATCAACTTCTGAGTGGTTGGGACTGAATGCTGAAAATTTTTAACTAGGAGCAGATTTTCAAAATAAACAATAAACTGGTGTGTATTGAGCAAGCACTGCATTATCAGCACTGTGCACACTGAGAACCAAGTGACTGAAAATTTTGGTTTCAGTAGCAGAAGCAGGAAGGAACAGCTTTAGGAGGAACATGGCAGCTTTTATTTGAGACATTTTGTGTGTTGGGATGAATTGGCACCTGAATATTCAGATCCCAGGGGAAAGCTGGGAACTAGAGACAGTAGTATAAATTGAATCTTACTGTAAAGGTGAATAGAATCTACAAAGAAAAGATGATGATGATGCCCTAAATGGGAAGGAAATCCAAGGAAGAGGCAATATATGTATACCTTGATATAGTGATAAAGTGTGACCGGTTCACTTTGCTGTACAGCAGAAACCAACACATAAAAAGCAGCTATATTTCAAGTAAATAAAGGAGGAGGTGATGACAGATTACATATGACCCTGGTAGGTGGACAGGATGAGAGAGAGAAATCAGAGTCTAGGGCCAGCTTCACGGCTGTGACTTGAGGTGTCTCAAGGGCTCCAAAGCTGTACTACTACAGTCTCAAAATTCTTCATAATCTGATCTCTGAACTTGTTTTGTAAGGAAGGTTGGATGGGTCCATGGAGCACATGAATAAGCAGAGGGATACACACCCTGTACATGTTCACCCCTCCTCGCCTTCCCTTCACATGTCGTGCTGTTCCCCGACACAGAATTCCAGCACCCAAGATGTGCAGAAGGGAGTTCGGCAAGACTCAAAGTGAGTACCAGGTGATCTTCAACTGAAGAAGAGGGCCATGCAGGAAGGCTGAAAGCCCCAAGAGGCCATGATTTCTATTCAAACCAGAATTTGCTGGCTTGAAAGAAATCGATGCCTTTCTGAGAAACATGAATTACCATGAAACCTTCTTGTATCTTTTCTTACTTGTGCTACGTCCCTACATTAGCCAATTGCTTGCACTGAAAAGGACACAGAAGGAAAGGGATCAATCAGGTGACCCATGGTTCCTTGGCCTTTCAATCCTTCCTTACTCACCCGTGGTAGAGTGTCAATAGAATGCGTGCATACCAATAAGTGGACTTTAAAAAAAACAGCAGTTTGTTTTGCGCAGTGATTCCCCTCTTCTGGAAAAAATGAAATGAATATGCATGTATCAGCTAAAAAATTCTAACTGTGCAATTTCAATGAGTCTACATATAAACTAAATGCTCTTAAATTTACATTTTAAATTGGTGTAGAAAATAAAGATGAATGGTTAAATTTCACAATAAAATTTTTTATTTTTTATTTTTCTTTATTTAGAATGACATTAAATAGCAAATTAAAAGACACCATCACAAGTGAAGAGAGAAACTTCATGAGAAAGGAAAAGGCTTTTTTAGTATTTTTCACAGTAGTTTCCCCTCTTTTCTGAACAAGAGAACTCATATTTCCATTCTGCACTTAGCCCCACAGATTTTGGAGCCAACTCTGAGACGGTCATTAGGTTGAAGAGGAATCATTATCATCAGTCATGGAAGGAAAAGGAAATGTGTTTGAGAAAGAGTGAGCTTTGGGTCATTTGCTCAAATACAAGCCCTGCAACAGCTCTCTTGCTGGCAGTGGGTAGGACAAGACTTGTCATGCCTGCCCTCCTGCCAGCAGAGGGCTAGAGATCAAGGAAGATGGCTCACCTCTGAAGTCCATCTCCCTTCTCTTCTGTTTCTGAGCTGGGGATTGAGAACAGACATGGGGCACGAGGTTAACCTGGTAATCTTTGAGAAAGCAACATGGGGAGAGTAGTTGGATTGGAAGCCAGTTTCAAAACACTAAGGAGTCAGCAAAGAGAATATGAGTGCAGCAAGGATAAACTACACCCTCAAGAAGTGTACTGGAAACCTAGATAGATGGATAGGTAGAGGACTGAAACGATGGCTGCATGAACAGGTAGATGGGGAAAGCTGGATGGATGAACAGATGGATGGATAAATTGACTTAAATAATTTCCATTCTGCTGCTGCTGCTAAAAGTTGCTTCAACTTTGTGCAACCCCATAGACGGCAGCCCACCAGGCTCACCCATCCCTGGGATTCTCCAGGCAAGAACACTGGAGTGGGTTGCCATTTCCTTCTCCAATGCAGGAAAGTGAAAAGTGAAAGTGAAGTCGCTCAGTCGTGTCCGACTCTTAGCGACCCCATAGACTGCAGCCTCCCAGGCTCCTCCGTCCATGGGATTTTCCAGGCAAGAGTACTGGAGTGGGGTGCCATTGCCTTCTTCTATAGATTTAGAATTAATATATTATGAAATGGGAAATGGGAGATTATTGTAATAAGATATTTGAAAGCCAAGAACATCACTGAAAATGAAGGAGGAAACAGAAAAGGCTCCGTCTTGAAAGCAGGATTCCTTCGTGGGCCAGACTGTGGACTTTGAGCTATATGCCCAGTATCTATGGAAACGACATACCAACTGGAAAACCAGACACCCGCGGATGGAAAGCCCCAGGGCTTATACCTAGACTCTCTGTTGCCTGAAGAATATTCTAATTATCTGTGTAACCAAATAGAATCACAAATTGCTTATTGGGGTATGACCACAGGCCTATTGATAATTGTCCGCTGTTAACTACCTAGGCTTAAGGGGAGGTGGCTTAAGGCTTTGGGGAGGCGGCTTTGGGCACGTACACTCGGTATATACAGTTTCACAAAAACTGGTCGGGGTCCTTGGCTAAGAAGACTCTGCCTTGGGCCTGCTGGTGTAATAAACTGCCCTCCACTATCTGCATTGTCCTTCTGAGTGAGTTCGATTCCCGGAACATGTGGCTACAACAAAAATATTGTGCAAAAAAAAATTATATGTGGAACAAAATATCACTTTTAAGTCAACAGGACATTGGTTTATAAGTGAAAACTGGATTTTCATACACAGGTAACTTGGTCAATTCCTTTCTGTTTGCTAGATTTTCCTCTCACCATGAAAGGAAAATGCTGCTGTCTATGCCTATGGACAGGCACCAGGGCTGTTCTAGACAGCAGGCCATATTTGGTACTTTTAGTCCAGTGGTGGAGAAGGAAATGGCAACCCGCTCCAGTGTTCTTGCCTGGAGAATCCCAGGGACAGAGGAGCCTGGTGGGCTGCCGTCCATGGGGTCACACAGGGTCAGACACGACTGAAGTGACTTAGCAGCAGCAGCAGCAGTCCAATGGTAGGTATGGGCTACAGTAAACTCAACATCCATAGTCTTCCTCAGGAGCAAATTGTATCCCACGATAGGAATCGGCCTGATGTTTGCCTAGAGATGGGAATTCAATCTGTGCCTTTGAAAGATGCTTCCTTCAACACAAAGCCAAGCAGCCCACATGGGCCTTGGCCCTACAACTTCTACCTCATTAACAGCTAACGAGTAGAGCTCAAGGCCAAACAACGGGGAAATTCCTGCTTTGATTATTCCAGGTTCAAGTTTATGGCATTGGCCTCAAGACCGAAACCGGCTTGCAGAAAACTGAAACACACTCTGTACTAATAAAAACACAAACTGCACATACCACAGGCATCTTTGAATGATTACACCTGAAGGACCAGTACAAGTTGTAGTGAGATCATTTGCTTTTCAAATATTTCCAAGGGTGTCGTATTATAGCTTCCCATTCAGAACGAATTCCTGGCCCTAACTTTGCTTTCAACAGGTTCACTGATTATACAGGGAAAGCCACAGTAGGAGCCAATCTATCTTTCTCTGAATTGCCAACTCTTGGTCCTGTTATCACATCAGTTTTCACAGCGTGAACAAGTTTGGGTTTTAATCTCAGTTGAGAGCCACCGAGTTTGAGGCTCCTGACAAATAATGGGCTTTACCTATTGTGGTGTCAGTGGCTGTAACAAAGAGGCTTGAGGGGGAAAAGGGGGGAAGGAAAAGAAGTTCTACTTACTTTTGAAACACAGAGATTCTACTTCTTGTAGAATAATACTCATCTGAAAGTTAGTTTGAACTATCAGAGAGCAGAAATGTCCCGCTTACACCACTTCATGCCTCAGGACCTCCCCACCCCACATCAAGATAAACAGGACCTGGAGCTTCTTTGTCCCCCTACCAATCAAATACCCATTTCAGACCCAATAGTCATGCCCAGTTCAATTATCTGTGCATCTCTGCAAGCCAGCAGTCTATTTCAGGTCCCTGGTTAGTTGAGGTGTGTCTTGAGGATGCTAGCTATTTATTCTTTCTTTCCTCAGTTGGTCCTGTTAGTTTCAGGTTTGGGTCATCGCATGTTTGAGTTCACATCAAAAAAAAAAATATGTCAGTGATAAATACTTTTTAAATCCAAGTACACATGACTCATACACATTCAGATTTTAAAAGGTGCATAACATCGCTGTTGTACAGCTTTTAGTCATTCCAAACATAAGGAAGGTTGGGTGTATTCATGAATTCTTTGCAACTCTCACCTCACTGCCTCCAATGTGTGTTAATGGTAGAACAGTCATACTGGAGTTCTCAAAAGTAGCTCCAGTGCTCTCTGTGAAGTCATATCTATCAAGCACAGGGTCCCCCAAATGTCAACCACCTACAAAATTTTTGCCATATTAACATACTCTTTGTACTCATATCAGTATTTCTATGTAGACCTTGAAGGAAAGCTACACGGCTCAAAATAGCTTGGAGTTAAACCCCCCCTCCAGGTCCTTCCCACCATTCTATAGAGAATAAAGAACTTTCTCCCCTGAAGAAAGGAATGGACATTAAGATTGACAACCTTCAGCTCCCAGCCGATCCCAGTCTCCGGCTGGTCTCAGGAATTCCTTACCTCAGTTGTTGAACGCTAACTAATCAAAAATAATCATGAGGAAAAACAGACCCCCTCAAAACGATGCATCTCTGCATATATATGTTTTCTTTATATACCTACTCTCTTCTTGACTTAGGGCAGCAGCCCACTAATCTAACCGCTGCCCCTTCTCGCCTCATTAAACGTGATCTGTTCCTGTAAAATGCCGGTCTCCTTTTTCTGAACCTCACCTTCTCTAACTCCCTTACCCTACAGACCTCCTCAGAGTTTTAGAAAGTCAAGTTTATTTATTTTAGAAGGAAACGATTTTTACTTAATTAAATTTTATCAGATTTTTTCTTTATTTTCAGATGGAACTTTTAAAAAATTTCATTGAAGTATAGTAGAAGGCAATGGCACCCCACTCCAGTACTCTTGCCTGGAAAATCCCATGGACGGAGGAGCCTGGTAGGCTGCAGTCCTTGGGGTCGCTAAGAGTCGGACACGACTGAGCGACTTCACTTTCACTTTTCACTTTCCTGCATTGGAGAAGGAAATGGCAACCCACTCCAGTGTTCTTGCCTGGAGAATCCCAGGGATGGGTGAGCCTGGTGGGCTGCCCTCTATGGGGTCACACAGAGTCAGACACGACTGAAGCGACTTAGCAGCAGCAGCAGCATAGCTGATTTACAATGTTGCGTTAGTTTTAGGTGTACATCAAAGTGGTTATATACATATATACACACACACATACATATATGGTCCTCTTAAAAGAAAACTTTAATAAGAGAATGCTGTATTCCTTCTGCTACTCTGGATTATACGTTCTGGAAGGCATGGACTTGATCCTACATTTCTTTTGCAATCTCCTTGGCCACAGCCCCATGCTAGGCTTGCAATAATACAATTTGTACAACAACGCTCAGAGAATGAGGTCAGCTTTTCTAACTTCAAGGAGATTATTCCATGAAGAATATTCTACACCCAAAGCATAGAAAATTCAAAATATTAATTTTCATGTGTGATGGAAAGAAAATGAGAAAAAAATTGCATCCAAGACTCTGAAGACTTCAGAATTTCACATTCTGCATGATCTTTTATTTGAAGAGACAAGAAAATAAATGTTTCCCGAAGATAGGCTCTTGAAAACATAATTTCTGGTAATCAAAACCATATTAGCCCTTGACATGGTATAGTAGTCTCAGCCTTTTGAGAAAGGCTCATGTCAATGTGCTCAATCATGTCTCACCAGTGAAAAGCCAGAGAAGTGGGAAAGGCAGAACAGAGGCTGAAATAAAAGTAACCTTTTGAAACAACATTTGCCTTCATGTTTGTGCTCAGATTTGAAGAGCAGTCATTATTTTCTTTGCTAAAAATTTTCCAAGTGTCATCAAACTGAAAACTTGGGGCATCTTGTCTGGTTTTGGGTAGAGAGTAATTACCATCTGCACCCTACAAATGTGGGTAAGCTTGCACTGAAATAAACCATTCAAATCCATGACGAACATCAAAATTGTAGACACAAGGAGCAAAGCGGAAAATTGTAGTATGACAAAATAGCTACAGTTAATTATGTAAAATTACATAGGATTGTAGTCTTCTTTAGAGGTGCTTTATTTAAACTTACATCTAAAGGCACATCTTTGGTTAATGCAACTTTTGTTTCAAGTGAGAAAGTTAACAACATTTATTACGTTTAAAATTAAAGCAGACTGCAACTTTGGAAAGCTTCAGGCTTTTTTTTTTTTTTTTTTTTTGAGAAAAGTGTCATTTAACACTGTGAGGCCAACTTGATCTCCTTATTTTTCACATCAGGTTTCGCCCGTGATCCGATCTACCTGCTCTCTCCCACTGTACGTTCATGCTAAGTCACTTCAGTCGTGTCCAACTCTTTGTGACCCCATTGACTGCAGCCTGCCAGATTCTTCTGTCCATGGGATTCTCCAGGCAAGAATATTGGAATGGATTACCATGCCCTCCTTCAGGGGATCTTCCCCATTCAGGGATGGAACCCACTTTTATGTTTCCTGCCTCTGCAGGTGGGTTCTTTACCACTAGCTTCACCTTTGGGTTGCAGAGTCTACTAAAGTTTTTGTCCTCTAAAAGAGCATCCCAAGAGATCATGTCCCCACCATACAAGATTTGGCAGGTCCTATGGCAGTCTTCCCATTCAACCCACCACGGATGGATGTACAGTTTCAGCACATTTGCAAGTGTGGAGAGAAACATGGTAATTAATTCTGATGTATGCTAAGCCCAGGCGGCTGCGACCGGCCGGCGCACTAAGCGCAGGCAGCTTGGGAAAGACTAGAGATCTCTTTAAGGATATTAGAGATACCATTAGGAACATTCCATGCAAAGATGGGCTCGATAAAGGACAGAAATGGTCTGGACCTAACAGAAGCAGAAGATATTAAGAAGAGGTGGCAAGAATGCACAGAAGAACTGTACAAAAAAGATCTTCANTGTGAAGAAGGCTGAGTGCCGAAGAATTGATGCTTTTGAACTGTGGTATTGGAGAAGACTCTTGAGAGTCCCTTGGACTGCAAGGAGATCCAACCAGTCCTTCCTAAAGGAGATCTGTCCTGGGTGTTCATTGGAAGACTGATGTTTAAGCTGAAACTCCAATACTTTGGCCACCTGATGCAAAGAGCTGACTCATTGGAAAAGACCGTGATGTGGAAAAGGGCAGGAGAAGAAGGGGATGACAGAGGATGAGATGGCTGGATGGCATCACCGAGTCACTCAATGGACATGGGTTTGAGTAAACTCTGGGAGTTGGTGATGGACAGGGAGGCCTGTCGTGCTGTGGTCCATGGGGTTGCAAAGTGTCGGACATGACTGAGCGACTGGACTGAACTGAAATAACCATTTTTTAAATATGTCACCACACAAATATATTACATAGCTATTGACTATATTCTTACCATTGTACATTGTCTTAATTATACAATATTCAGGACCACTGTTTCTTCTCAAAGGGTGACCTTTCCTCCTTTAGCCAGCCTTCCAGCTCGTCAACATGCCAGGTGCCTGCTCTCTCTCAGAATCTACCTCCTATTCTAGTCCCTTTTCCAATCTATAGTGTATGCACCTCACACCACTCAGAAAGGCCATGATCAAAAAGTCCACAAAAAATAAATTATGGAGAGGGTTGGATAAAACAGAACCCTCCTATATTGTCGGTGAAAATGTAAATTGGTGCGGCCACTATGGAGAACACTATGGAGTCTCTTTTAAAAACTAAAAATAAAATTGTCATATCATGCAGCAATCTCACTTTGGGGTATACACGCAGAGAAAACTAATTTTAAAAGATTCACGCACACAGTGTTCATAGCAGCACTATTTACCATAATCAAGACATGAAAGCAACCTCAATGTTCATTGACAGATGAATGGATAAAGATGATGTCGTTTATTTTTATACACAATAGACTATTACTCAGTCATAAAAAGAATGAAATGTCATTTACAGCAACATAGATGGAGCTAGAGATTATCATAGTAAGTGAAGTAAGTCAGAGACAAATATCACTTATATGTAAGACCTTTAAAATGATGTAAATGAACTTATTTAAAAAACAGAAGTCAACTCACAGACACAGAAAACAAACTTATAGTTAACCAAAGGGGATGGTACGGGAGGGTTAAATTGGAAGTTTGGGGTTAATTTGTACGTTTATATAAAATAGATAAACAACAAGGACTTTAGAGCACCTGGAGCTCTACTCAATAGCTTTTAATAACCTCTAATGGAAAAGAGTCTGAAAAAGAATATGCATATATATTAAAAAATGGAATCACTCTGCTGTACACCTGAAAACTAACACAGTATTGTACAATCAATTTCAATTTTAAAATGGTTCAAATTTTCTAAAAATCTCTGAAACATGTGACCTCTGTGTGCCAAGATGGCATTTAGAGAGTCACAGAGTCAGAAACTTGCTAATCCCTCTGTCCGTGTGAGACTCCCAAAGCTTGGTGTAACAGAGGCTCCGTTTTCCTAAATTTTAGTTGCCCATTCCTTATTAGCTGCTGGAAGCTGAATGACCCTTTCAGAAAGCGAGCTGGAGCAGAGAACGAGCACTGTTTCTTGCGCGGTGGGTGCTCCGATTTGACCACAGTATAAGCAGCACCAGGGGCCTCCCTGTGGCTCAGCTGGTAAAGAATCTGCCTGCAACACGGGAGACCTGGGTTCGAGNACCCTTTCAGAAAGCGAGCTGGAGCAGAGAACGAGCACTGTTTCTTGCGCGGTGGGTGCTCCGATTTGACCACAGTATAAGCAGCACCAGGGGCCTCCCTGTGGCTCAGCTGGTAAAGAATCTGCCTGCAACACGGGAGACCTGGGTTCGAGCCCTGGGTTGGGAAGATCCCCTGGAGAAGGGAAAGGCTACCCACTCCAGGATTCTGGCCTGGAGAATTCCATGGGCTCTATAGTCCATGGGGTCGCAAAGAGTGGGACACGACTGAGACTTTCACTCCCTAAGCAGCACCAGATAGGGCTTGAAAGAACCCCCACCCCCAGGCACCCCTCTAAACGAGCACTTGCCATTCAGCTGTCACCTAACCTTTATTCACCAAGTTCTGGATAAAATACATACGAAGAAACAGGGACAAGAACAACAGTAACAATCATCTCCCTCAGAGAGAGAGGGGCCGGTCAGCACACTCTCCTGAGATGCCCTCCCTCCCTGGCCTCCCGACGCGGGCGGCACACCCGGCCCCTCCGCGCACCAGGGGACCTCGGGCCCCAGCTGGCCGTTATTGCTCCTCCTGGGAACCCGGAACTAAAATGAGCAAATATCAAGCGCACTAATTATGTGAAACCAAGCTAGAAAGCCAGTAGAGGCTGCCATTTTAAGGCAGCCAAGCATAAGGTGCTGAGTGAATTGAAGAAGTCTACAGAGAGAAAAAAAAAATGAAGCTGGCAAGTGGCAGAGAGGAAATACCCAAAGTCTCTAGCGAAAGATAGAGAGAAAGGAGGGGAGTTATTTTAAAATGTGTGTAATTTTCTAATTCTTCTAAGTCCTAGAGTTCTCCTGCAATTAGATTCCTTAGTACAAATTCTGCTTCGCATAAATTAATGTGAGTAGATCTCTGGTCTCTGCAATGAAACACACACCTATCAGCGGATTTCTCAAGAGTAAAACTAGGGCCACTGGATAGTGACCTGTGAACATACAGCTTTTAGTGTTTGTCACGGCTGATAAGAAGTTCTAAGACCACGTTACCTTTACCAACTTATTTTCTTCCATTTAAATTGCTCCTATAGCAGGAGAGCCATGTATATCGTACAATTATTCACTGGGCTGCTCTGTGCGTGGTGATAACTAAGGCAGGATTTCTTCCTGCTGGAGGCTGGGGGGTTGAAGGCATAAACAGATCAATGACAACAGCATGTGAGAAGCCTGTCCTGGAGGCATGGGGTGAGGTTCTGGGCCTCAGCAGACATTTCCTTATTTAATTTTCACCTACATCAAAGAGAGTTATGAGAATTGATACTTTGCAGGAACAATCATCCAAGATGGGGAAACATTAGTTTAATCTCTGTAATTTTCACCTGAAGCCTGAGGAGGTATCATGCTGTTCTCTTGGCACAAAAGTGGCATTTAATAAACGTGGGCCTTTCTGTATCCTGCCACTTCTTACCACTTTCCATGACCACTTTAACAGTAAAAACAATCGGCATAAGAAAACATCAGCAAAATCATTAACTTGGCTGAGAACCCAGTCTACTTCGGAGCTGACCCTTCTTTTCATTCTCAAGTAAAACTTCCCCTGAAAAGTTTTGCCAAAAAAAAAAGTATGAGTTAAACCAGCTTATTGAACAACAAACAGGTTTTTCACCTCTCCTTCCCGAGAGGGCATTACCATGATAATGAAGAAAATGTTTTTATAAAGTATAAGCCCCAAGGACAAAGAAACAGGAGAGGGGAGATGAGTATAAGGTCAGAAGAATGAAATAAGAGGTGCTGCATGCAAGAAGAGCTTCCCTGGTAGCTCAGCTGGTAAAGAATCTGCTGGCAATGCAGGAGACCCTGGCTTGATTCCTAAGTCCGGAAGATCCACTGGAGAAGGGACAGGCTACCCACTCCAGTATTCTTGGGCTTCCTTGTTGGTTCAGCTGGTAAAGAATTCACCTCAATATGGGAGACCTGGATTCGATGCCTGGGCTGGGAAGATCCCATGGAGAAGGGAACAGCTACTCCAGTATTCTGGCCTGGAGAAATCCATGGACTATATATATAGTCCATTGGGTTGCACAGAGTTTGACATGATTGAGCAACTAAGGAAGCCTCAACCCAGAATGGGAAAGACAACGGAGAGCAGGACCAGTCATCGAGAGAGGCTGACCTTAGAGGGTCTTGGTGTGGTCCACAGCAGAGGTGAGGCCAGGGGAGAACCTGGAGGCATTCCCTTCCTTCACCCCTACAAAGAGAACTGGGTGTCTGCCTGCCCTGTGGAAACCAGGGGTTATCCTCTGGACAGGTCGAGAGAGGCAGCCTCTGAGATCAGGAAAACGTGGTCCAGAGTAAGAATGGAATGATGCCAAGGCAGAAAACACAGAATTGAATGTGACATCCAGACCTCATGTCCAAGTGGTACTTAATGAACTAGGCTGTCACCCTCTAGGCGGGAGATTAGGACATGTTTTCTGGGAGACAGCCCCAGAGGACACCCTTTCCTATGCCAACAATGTTGGGGTGCTCTCACAGTGGGAGACTATCTGCCTTTGTTGTTGTTCAGTCACTAAGTCATGTCTGTCTCTTTGCGACCCCATGAACTGCAGTACACCAGGCTTCTCTGTCTATCACCAACCCCTGGAGCTTGTTCAAACTCATGTCCATTGAGTTGGTGATGCCATCTAACCATCTCATCCTCTGTCATCCCCTTCTCCTCCTGCCTTCAATCTTTCCCAGCACCAGGGTCTTTTCCAATGAGTTGGCTCTTTGCATCAGGTGGCCAAAGCATTGGACTAATCATCTGGAAATGAAGGCCACTACTCATCTTGCCATACACACATCCACAACTCTCCAGTCAGCTTTAAAAAATTAATTTATTGATGTGATAGTCACGTAACAAAATGAACTGCATCAAAATAAAAAATCTGGTGGCAACATGAACCCTCTTCTTCTACTTAATCCCAAAACACGTTCATCGCTCCAAAGTAAGCACCCTTACCTGTACTCATTAAGCACTTTCTTCCCATTCACTCCTTCTCCTAGCCCCTGGCAACCACTGATCTGCACTCCATCTCCATGGGTTTACTTATTCTGGATCCTTAATATAAATGAAGTCACACATCACCCTTTGTGTCCACAGTCTCTTATGCAGTACGTTTTGAAAGTTCACCCCTGTTGTCATGTGTATCCGAATTTTGTTCATTTTTATGGTTGAAAAATATTCCATTGCAGGTATCCATCACAACCAAAGTTGACTTCGGATGCTCAGTCTTAAGAAATATCAACCGGGAATCACCATACATAAGACAAAAGAGAGAAACCCAAAAAAGTAGAAGAATGTAAACCAGAGGAAACAATACAATTCAGAGAACACAATAAAACTCATAAAAAAGCAATAACTCATGTATCCTGAGCAACTAAACACACACAAGTATGTTTAATACTTGCCAACAGTTTAGTAAAGCATGTATTCGGTACCTTTATTACTTTGCATAATCAACATGGTAAAAAATACCTTTTTATTATGATATAACTCATGGCCCTCATTCTAACACTGCCATTATAGTCTCTAACGATTCCTACACAGGAAAAATCATAAGTAATAATGGTCATAATCATACAAAATAATAGCTGTAATTATAATAAACATATAATTCCACATCCTGAGTTTTCCATTTAAAAGTATATGTTGAGCATGCTTCCATGTTGCTACATAATCTTCATATTCATTACTTGCAAATTCTATATTGTACCTAATCATACAGATATACCATAAATCACAAACCACTGTTATTCCGTTTTCCAAGCAATTTTTCTCATAATCTCTATGAAAATTGTTACTATGCACATAATAAGATCAAATAAATCTAAGAGACATGAGATCCTTCCTTGAAGAGTAAACCAACTGCCCTGACTTGGATGGGTCTGCAGGATAGGAGGGCAAGCTGGTCAATGGTTTCCCTGTACGAGAGAAAAGAAGAGTCTTGCAGAGGAGCCTGGTTTCAAAGAAGGAGCTGGGGAACCCACAATGGACCAAGAATGCTTGAGCTCCCGAGAGGGACAGAGCCTCCAAGTACAACAGCTGGTGAACAGCACATGGCCTGTTCCACAGAATATCCATAAGCTGTTAGGGGCACATGGCCGCACTCTTTGGGGATCCATGTATCTCAATGGGGGATGAGATTGTCCTGCTCCCAGGAAGAACACAGAGCGCCATCTCTGTTCTAGGTCCCAAAGATGAACACACCTCAGCATCCGAACCTACACCTCGTCCCTGGGGAGGGGGGTCTCTGAGGGTTTCAGGGGAGCGAGTGTCAGCTGCGGGTGGCCCCTGTCACAGCAGCAGCCCTGCGGTGCCTTCCATAGCTGCTGGGAACAGACACCTCATCAGAGACCTGCAGCCAGAGAACTGTGGACAGCACAGGGTGCTTCCAGCAACTCTCCAGCAATTCCCCTGAATAATTAGGGAAACCTTTAGGAGGCTGTCTAGCAGTTGGAATAAAAAAAAAAAAAAAAAAAAAAAACGAAAACCACTGCTGCTATTAACATTAATTTTTCCTCTGGTTAGGGTAGCCTTAGGGAAGATGAATTGTACTTTGCAATCTTCACATTTGGTGAAAGGTACTCTAACAGTCACTGTACGTTTACCCTCTGACTGCCTTGAAACATTTCACATAAAAGATGAAACAGGGTGAAAGTAAACACATGATTCAATGGGAGGAGGAAAATATGGGGAATTTAGATAAAGTATTCTCAGAGAAACATTGGCTATTAGAATGACCACAAGCATATTAAACCTCTTTGAAAAAGAAAACTCTCAAGGGCTGTTTGGGGCTATCTGGATACGTTTAAAAACAGTTCTAAGGTCTCATGACTTCAGTAAAGAATTTTATATGAATAAGCCTCCAAAAAGCAAGGCTTCCCAAAGGCAGATGCTCTGGAACTGCTGGTTTTCTTGGCCTAAGGGAAGGTTACCAGTGTTCAACTTTGAGGCTGGAAGCCTGAATTCATTTATTTTATGGCTAAGATACTTTACATTAATACAACAATATCTGCATCTAATTTGCATGTTGTAGATAAGAAAAAAAAATCAAGCATGATACACTGACTAGTCCCCAAGGATGGAAGGTTTTCCCCAAGTATATTGTATTAAAAACATGTGGACTTTCTTCTTTCAAACAGAATGTATTCCAAAGCATTAGAATGACTGAATTAGGATGTTTCTACTTGCAAGCAACAGAGAGAACATAGAACAAACTAAGTGGAAGGATCCTGGGGTGGTTCCTCACAAAGTGAAAGGGAGTTGAGGCTGTGCACGGCAACAGTGGAGCTGGTTGATCAGCCGGGGGCATGACTGACCCCATCTTGTATAGCATCTTTGCTTGGTACATTGGTTCCTTTCTTTCTCAGATAAAGATGGCCTTCCTCCACAAGGAAGGCAACAGTAGGTCCTTCCAGAATAATATCGTCCCAGATCTGTTTGCTTGTTTGAAAAACCCTGAAAAGGGCTTGGATTGGTTGGTTTGGGTCATCTTCCTCCACCAGTCATTGTGGCCGAGGAGACGGTGTCCTGCCCTTGATCCAGTTCTGAGTCTGCAGACCAACCAGAAAGGGGGACAGCACAGATGGGGCCATTAGGACAATAACTGAGCCAGGCTGTCTCCCCATTTGTGAGTGCAAGAACAGAGATGAATAAAATCTCATCACTCTCAAAGGAACAGTTTTGAATACGCATTCTATTCTGGTTTGTCCGCTCACAGATAAATTTTAATGTACAATGCTATCTTAGAACCCCTTAAAAAATGCACAGTTTTGAAATCTAGCTGAAGAAATGGACCTAAAAATATAGAAACAATGCTCATCTCTTGGGGACTTTTGAGGTCAAGCCCTACAGGAAAGATAGCTTCTATTCCTGAAATGCCTTAAGAAATGAAACATAACCCTATGTCTCTGATGGTCTGGAATATCAACTGGTATAAAACATCAAACACTATCAATATATTACTTTAAATGTCTATACTTCTCAAAAAGAGTTTTACCTAAGTGCTTTTCAGGTATAGGTCTGATTCAGGTATAGAGCTGCATTTCCTTTCATTGGTTTGTTCAGCAGCACATTGAGAGCCTCTGTAGACCAGGACCACTCCAGGCATTGCAGAATTGCAATAAACAGACCAAAGCCTTGTGGAACCAGTAAAATATGTGGAATCTAATTATGACACAAATGAACCTATCTACAAAACAGAAACAGACTCATGGACATAGAAAGCAGGCTTGTGGTTGCCATCGGGGAGGGTGTTGGAGCGGGGGTGAAGTGGGAGCTTGGGGTTAGCAGATGTAAGCTTTTATATCTAGAAGACAAATAAGAAAGTCCTACTGTACATAGCACAGGGAACTATATTGAATCTTATGAGAAACCACAATGAAAAAGAATATTAAAGAAGAATGCATATATTAAAATGTGTATATATATATATATATATAGCAGGAAGAAATGGCAACCCACTTCAGTATCTTCGCCTGGAGAATCCCATGGACAGAGGGGCATAGTGGACTACAGTCCATGGGGTTGCAAAGGGTCAGACACAACTAAAGCTCTTAGCATGCACATGCGCGCACACACACACATATGGCTGAATCACTTTACAGCAGAAATTAATACATTGTAAATCAACTATACTTCAACTTTAAAAAATTGGGAATGCAAGGGGAAAACCCCCAGGATAATAATTAGGTAGATATCCCAAATGATCAAAAAAATTTTTAAGAATTATTCTAATTCTTTATAACATGAAACAAAATTCATATTGTATGGCAAGACAAGAAAAGTTTGAACATAAAAATGTTCTCTGCCCTTTGACCTTTCTTCCTCCATTGTGCATTGTTAATCTGCGTTTTGAATCAACCAAACCTTTCCCATCAGGAGAAATGTTGCTCAACCATAAAGAGCAAAATTCTCCTAGCATCAATAAGATAACTTAAAAAAAAATTACTTATTTGGCTGTGTCAGGTCTTAACTGCGGCCCTCAGGATCTTTATTGCGGTGCTCAGACTCTCGTTGTGGTGCACACAGGGCTCAATAGCTCTGCATCTGGGACCTTAATTTCCCAGCCAAGGATGGAACCCCCACCCCCTGCACTCCAAGGCAGGTTCCTAACCACCAGACCACTAGTGAAGTCCCTAGGACAATGTCTTAAAGACAGCATTCCTTCTTGGTATTGTAAGGGGCCATAATGACACTTAGATATGAACTGTGTACCTTTCAACAATACATCATTTAATGTACAGCCCTCTGCCTCAAAACACTGGTACAACTGTGCCTTGACTTCTAATGGGCAGAACAGTTAAGACTCTTTTTGACCCCATGGACTGTAGCCCACCAGTCTCGTCTGTCCATGGGATTTTCCATTCAAGAATACTGGAGTGGGTTGCTAGTCCCTTCTCCAGGGGATCTTCCCGACCCAGGGATCAAACCCAGGCCTCCTGCATTGCAGGCAGATTCTTTACCATCTGAGTCACCAGGGAATCACCCCCGCAACAGTTCTCAGAGATTTCTGAGATGCTCTTCCCAGTTTATAATCCTCAAATTTGGCTTGAATAAAATTTTCCAGTTCTTTCTTAAATTGACTGATCAAAAGTTCTTCGACAACAGTCACTGTATCTTATGAAAATTCATAGTTAACATAATATTTATAGTAGCCAAGTAGGCTGCAGCAAGAAACTGAAGGACTTAGGAAAACAAGACCTTAATAATTATTTTATTAAAATGATGGAATGAAATATTGTAATAACAAAGATCTTTGCTTATCAATACTTTGGATAAACAATTCGGTTTGGCCAAATTTTTTCCTATCCCCAAACAAAGGACCCTGGGAACTACTGATATAGGAACAGCCATTATGTAGCCTTATTTTCTTTCATTCGTGCATGCATGCATGCTCAGTTGCTTCAGTAATATCCGACTCTTTGCAGCCCTATGGACTGTAGCCCACCCGACTCCTCTGTCCATGGGATTCTCCAGGCAAGAACACTGGAGTGGGTGGCCATGCCCTCTTCTAGCGGATCTTCCTGACCCAGGGATCCAACCCATGTCTCTTGTGGCTCCTGCACTGGCAGGCAGTTTCTTTACCACCAGTGCCACCGGAGAATACATAAAAACTTCCGTCTTTGTAGGAAATAGACATTATACGATGAAAGAAAAACTTTCATTTTTGCCAAAAAAAAAAAACCTTTTATGGTTTTATTTTTCTCATTTGGAATGTTCTGCTTTTAACCTTATTATTCATTTGTCTTGTTCGTCTTTATTCTGCATCCTGTACTTTCAGTTATTTTTTTTGAAGATTTAAAGTTTATGAATTTACCACTAAGTAAAATTTTGGCTGAAGCACATCAGTGATCTTACGTTCTAATTATGCTGTAATTGTTTTCCTTCTTGGTTCCACAGTTAACTTGGCTAGGTGCTTTTTTATTTCTCAGTGGGATCTGGTACCTTGGATCTTCTTTTTTTTGAGGAACTTACATTTATTTTTCTTTGTGTACTTTAATACAGTATATGGTCAGTTTTTAAAAAGGCTGTTTATAGGCTAAAAGGCAGTCTATTCTCTGTTTTTGAAGATACAATGTTTAAAATATATTTCTATTGACTTAACTGTTTATTTCTTCTTGTCTACCTCATCTATCAAATTAAAAGCAGAGTGACAAAGTCTTCTATAATTGTTCTGTTCACAGCCTTTGCATTTATAAGCTATTTTAATAGTATGTATTTAGAATGTAAAGAATTTTAACGGTTATATTTTCACTGTGATATATTCCTTTTGTCAAATATAGGACATTTGTTACCCATAAAAAGTGCGTTTATGGGAATTCCCTGGAAGTCCAGTGGTTAAGCTCTGCAGTCTCACTACTAAAGGCCTGTGTTCAATCCCTGACTGGGAAACAAAAATCGCATACATCATGTGGCTCAGCCAAGAAAAAAAAATGGTGTAATTATGACAATTATTGATTTATATCTTTATATAGCTTGTTTCCATTTTCACTTCTAGTCTTTTCCACCTGCAACTTCCTCATTCTTGTCCTAATTTTATTTCTCATTATCCTGGCAAATATCTTTAATTACTGCATTCAGGGAGGTATCAGGTATCTTCCCTTGTGGCTCAGCTGGTAAAAGAATCTGTCTGCAATGTGGGAGACTTGGGTTCAGTTCCTGGGTTGGGAAGATCCCCTGGAGAAGGGAGTGGCTACCCACCCCCGTATTCTGGCCTGGAGAATTCCATGGACTGTATAGTCTATTTGGTCGCAGAGTTGGACACAACTGAGCGACCTTCACTTTCACATCAGGTGTCAGGATTTCTAAATTTTTGCCTCTATATGAATGTTTCCTATTACTTTCCAGATTCAATGGCCTAAGAAAATATATCAGAGTCTCCAAACCTCACGTTCCTCTAGAAATTCCAGTTTGGTGCCTTGCGGTCATGTTCCTCACCCCATCAGCCAAGCATCTCTACTAAGCAGGGCTGTGTGCCCACCTGAGTGTACACGTACTGATTCTATCCCTAGTGTACAGGGAGCAGGTTAAAGTGGGAGAACTTAGAATTTAGCTTCGTCGACAAGGTTAGGCTGAGACTCATTAAGCTGTGCTTTTGCATGAGTAACCCGACTTTCTGATCCGTGGTACCCAGCGAGTCTGGGCCAGCGCCATCTCTGTGGCTGGTCTGGATGCCCTGGGATTGGCAGCTCCCCCAGAGCCACATGTGTTGGGAGAGGGAATTCTCTAAACAAACAGCAGTGCTGTTACTAGAAGTGGGGGCGGGGGGGGGCCAAGCAGCCAGAAGCCACACGAGCCCAACATGGGCAGGCTGACGGGAAGGAGGCTTCACGAGATGGAGTGTGGATGCCCCATGGGACATCTTCACAGGATCCCACAAGAGATTTTAGCTTCCGTGACTTAAATTTTAGGCACTGAAATGATGTCACTGTCTTGCTCCTATGCGTCATTTTCTCCCCCTAATGTTTATTTAGCTTGGATGACATCTATCGATTGTATAGAACATGAATGTAGTATTTTTTTTTTTTCCTAAAGTGTTAGTTGCTCAGTCGTGTCCAACTCTGCGACCCCATGGACGGTAGCCTACCAGGCTCCTCCATCCATGGGGATTCGCCAGGCAAGAATACTGGCCTAGGTAGCCATTTCCTTCTCCAGAGGATCTTCCTGACCCAGGGATCAAACCCTGGTCTCTTGCATTACAGGCAGGTTCTTTTACCACTGAGTCACCAGGGAAGCCCTGAAGGAACTGGATAATCGGAACAATAGAAGATTACATTGACCGTATATTCATGTTGTCACATGGAGCAGACTTTATCCTGAAGCTGGGAGTAGTGCAGAGTTTGGAATTCCTTTAACACCTTTTTAGTGTCTTCCCATTTCTATTTTCTTATTTTTACAATATGGAACAGTTTGTTTCATGTTAAAAAAGAGTGTATTTAAGACCATTATGAAGATGCCACATGCCACAGACTGAGTTTAACATGAACTGTAAGCTATTTTGGAGGGAAGGGGTCATTTACTGGTGGGCACTGCAGTGCTAATTGGAGGAGGGAAGCAGAGTCAAAGAAAATAATTTTAAAATAGCTAAGGGAAAATTCTTACAATAACAAATGAATTTTAAAAATAGTATTAAAAAGGATACCAATGGCCATAAAACAAGTAACTTCAACTGAAATCATAAATAATATCAACTAAAAGAATAAGTGCAACTAAAAGATGTTCTTAAAAAAACCCATTATCGGCCAAGACGTGGATGACCAGCTCACATTCTCTGTTCTGCTGGACTGGCCACGTGAGCACAAAGCTCCCTGCAAAGAAGCTCGGAGACTCAGTGGAGAGTGAAGGACAAAGCCAAGGTTCATACCGAGCTTTGGCGCCTTCAACTCAGAATGTCCTGAACTCTAAGTCAGATGGACTCCCTAAATCTTCCAAACTTCTCACTGACTAGTACATCTTTTCCTGTCTTATACTGTACAGGTATTTCTACTTTTAAACCAAGGACAGGGCTTTATTTTCACCCCTAACAAACGCTTTGCTTCTTTATTTTAGCCTCTGCTCTCTAGAATCTGTTCCAATGTGCCTTTACTTTCCTCCAAGTTTCTGGCAGTCTGCAAATGTCACTTTCCATATCCTCCTCCAAATATTTGATAAAAATAAACAGAACACAACTTTTAAATTGCAGTTTTAAAGTAACATATACATTTGAAATCATTTAAAAAGTCCATTTTTTTTCCAGTGTTCATAGAGTAGGGAAAACATTATATGATATTTTTCTGCTTTCTGGAGGAGGAAAGCAGGGATCTTTCCACTGGAACTGGTGAGGAGCAGCTCTTCTGGGGTAACTGGGAGGGAAGGCAGCCCTTCGGGGACAGGGCTGGGGGTGAGGGCTCTGCAAAGGGGTCCCTGATGCTGCTGTGAGGCCCCTCTGAACTATGGTTAAGGGCAGGAAAGATACAGACGGAAACAAGGGCCCCTGAGAAAGCCCTCAGCAAGGAGGCTTCCTCCTTTCGTAGCTGTTAACGTTGTTTTTGTTTTAGCTGCATCACAATATAAAGGACGTGGAAAAAAATATTTGCTTTGCAACATCAGGGCCAAAACCAAAAGAAAACAAAAGCGTGGTGATTTTGTAACAAAAGACAGGCTGAGGATGTCCATCTCCCGAAAAAGGAAGCGAGGCAGCAAGGACGATCCTGCCTCACTATGCGCAGAGAAAAAGTGAGTTCCCCTTACTACACCACCTTGTTGGAATGAGACGGAAGAAAAGGAAAAACATTCCAGAAGTTTTGCCAACATACAACCATCTTAGCCATAAAGAATGAAACCAAATACAGTAAAGTTGAAAAATCAACATTTCTGAACATTTCACTTTCATTCAGATTTAATTAACAAGTTACTAGGACTCTTTCATTCTTCCACAAAAGTTTTTTTAACTAAATGGAAAAAAAAGACGCACACTGAAGACAATCTGATTTTTGCTTTATTGAATAGTGTCCTACATCCAGTATTTACAGACATAATTGAATGAAATTTATAAGCCTACCATGGGGACTGTTTTTTAAAATGAATCTGAAACACTCAATGGAAATGATCAATTCATATGTGTGAATACAATAATTAATTCATGATTTTTCAGCCAATATCCAAGTCGGTTCATTTCATAAAAACTGTATTTTCAAGAAGGAATATAAAAAATTCAGAAAAAATATTTCCATATCTAGTCATAATCTTCCAGTTTTTCTGCAAAAGAAATCAATAACAATTATAGACATTCTGGCCACCGTGAATTAAACACAGATTTTCTCAATTACATGATTACTTTCTTTAAGGCCACTTTTAATTTTTAGCATAGAAGAGCAGTCTTATCATAATTTCATGAAAGGTCTAAACTTTTTTTTTAGGTAAAGGAAACACATACTCAAATTTAAAATCAGCACCTAAATATTACTTTAAAAATACCAACAAGGCACAAAGCTGCACATTATTACCTGGACTGTCCCTAATGCATGGGCCACAGCAGGAACAAGATGCACAGAAAAGTGAGGAAGTCCTCCAACCAGACCTGAGCGAGACTGCTGGCGCCGGGTGCACTCACAGATGTTAAGAGGACATCAGATATACAGCGTCTACCGCCTACCTCTGCACGTCTGAGAGAATTCCGCGGCATGGAAACCACTCGCCCTACTAACACCTATGACAGGATCCTCAGAATGTGTTAGCTGCTTAGTCGCGTCCGACTCTTTGTGACCCCAAGGACTGTAGCCCGCCGGGCTCCTCTGTCCATGGGATTCTCCAGGCAAGAATACCAAATGTAAAGGTATCTCTTTCTCTGGTTGAGGTGAGCTGATTTACTACCCACACACAGAGTTTAAGAATCACAGTATTTTCCAATCTTAAAACATATGGGCTTTATTATATGAAGCCCATCCTCACTTTTCCTTTCAAAGATGATGGCTCTTCAAAATGTATTAATAATATTATTATTTGGACAACCTAGATATTAAAATGTAAAGCATTTAATCCCTAGCTACACATTTTGAACCATTTCAACAATGCTAGAGATCAAATAAATCAGTGTGTCATTGATAGCACCTTCTATATTAAAACCCCAAAAACTAACTTAATGGTTTTTCATTTTTTGCTAGAATAACACTGCTGGAGGGACAGAAAAGCATGACCTAGAAAATCACAGTGAATAAATATCATGCATTATCCCCCATTTTAAAACATTCACTAGCCAAGAAAGGTTCTGGAAATGGTACTGGATTTTTCTCTCTCTCTCTTTTTTTTTTATGTTACAGTTTCCCTTATACAGAATAAATAGGTTTCCTGCTCAACAAACCTATCTTTCAAGATAATATAAAGGCAAATTTCAGAATGCTATGGATCACACCATATAGTTTAAACAGCTGGGGTCCAAATGAATGGTGCTTAAAGTTATTTTTATATGACAGAAATTACCTCTATTCACAAATGGTTTAAATTGCTGATAAAAATATACAGAAATGACAGTAAAAGTCGGAAAAACGAGGTAAGGGGTATTTAGAGTCATGGCAGATGGCATGTTCATCCCATAACTATTCAGTGGTAACATATGAATATATCTGTTTTCTAGAAATCAGATAATGCATATACTCGATATGTTTCTATTAAACATAAACATACTGTCACACGTTAATTTTTTTTCTGAAATCCATACTTTGTTCTGGAACTTGCCGTTTACGAAAAGACAACACACTGATGACAGCTGTTTCTTGGTCAACTGGACATTAATGTCAGGGGCGCTCACTAGCTTTCTTAAAACACAGGGCAGACTTACCCCTGGTCAATAGTTGATCATTTTTCGAAGGGCATCATAGCACTTCCACTTGTCTGGGATGTAGAACGGTTCAAAAATGTGAGGGAATGGTGTGTCGTACCCACATACCCTTGAAATAGGAGCTTCCAGGTTCAGGAAACATTCTTCCTGCAGAGAAGAATCCAGATGGTTGACTTCAAGAACTTCTCATTCACAGAAATGAAACATTTCACTTCCAAATACAATGGCATTAAAATAGTTATGTATATTATAATGTGAAAAAAAAAACAGGTGAAAAAAGGAGGTAACACACACTATGTTTAGCCTTATCCAAGTTTTACTGAAGANATTACTGTAGAAAAGTAGACTGTCAGTCAGGTACTGGAAAGTTCCATGTGAAAATGTGCCCAACAGATAAGTGAATGTAATCAAGGCACCAAACACTTCAAAAAAAACAGTCAAGAATAAAGACCGTATAATATCACTTGATTTATCTTTAAAGCAATCGTTTGGCTTTTGGTTTTTTTATTTCAATGCAATTTCAGACTCATGTTTCTTTCTAAGAGCAACTTTGCAATACTTTTTATTCAGTCCTTCTAATGACAGAAAGCTGGATATGGCCCACTGTTTAAGACTACAAAGTATCTTGAGCTGGAAAGTTGTGAAGTTCAAAGTGTGATAAGAAAAATTTAGGTCTTGCATACATGTTTCTACTTTCTTACAGCTGATTACAGGATGAAGAGTTCCTTTCATTTTCCTGAAAAACTATTCAATTAATTTTCCTAAACATTTAATGGAAAGGTAGACATGCAGGTCACTGCAATGAGAAACATATCAAAGTCAAAGTACACTGCCTACAGGATTACCTTATAAATCTGGATATTATGGTCTTCCTTGGAACAATGAGAAGCATTATTCCACAGTTTAATTCCAAGTAACCATGGAGAAAATTGATTTTTAAATGACTTTAAGGTCCAGGTTACATCACAAACATTTTGTCATCATAACACATTTAAACTAGAACATATTTTGTTTCTAAGAGTGGGTTGGGGTGAGGGTATAAGCTATACATGTGGTAAGTACTGAACAAGACATGTAGATGATAGAGTTATCATTTCTTCTCGAGGGGAAAACATTAAGAAATAGCTTTAAGTGTTTTGTGAAGTTTTAAACCTAAATTCCAATACCATTTAGTCCCTGTTAGTTATTATTAGCAATAATGTTTATGTGATGTAACCTGGACCTTAAAGTCGTTTAAAAATCAATTTTCTCAATGGTTACCTGAAATTAAATTAAGGATACTTTCTTCTAAATGCAATACATTGTCTAGGGATCATAATGAGCAGCACAAGAGTTAAACTAAAAAAAAAAAATATGAGAAAAACTAAATTAATATACCAAAATGAGGCATATTTGATAGCTTGGAAGTCCATGAACTTAGAGACTTACATGTTGGTTTTAGGTTGATTAGTTCTAGTTATTTATGTAAGGTGAGACATCACCTGGCTTCCAAATACTATCAGAGAATATTTGTTATTAATAAATGTAGATTTAATCTACCATGAAAATGTGCCCATAGTCAAAACAGTTTCAGCAGCAGAGAAAAAAATGATGCTGGTGTCTTGAATGACAAATGAGTCACAGAAACCTGTGAAGGTACTATGCCAGCAACTGCAAATTAATTTCACTACTGGATTAAATAAATATAACTTTACTAATGCAAAATGAAGTAGGTTTCATTTAAGTTAATGGTTTAAACAGAAAGTATCACATTTTAAAAACAGAGCTTAAAATATACATTTTACGTCTATACCAATTTTCTGTACAGACCTATGACACAGACCTGTGAAATTTATTCTTCACAGACAGCAGAGTCCCTAATCTACCTCCAAACTAACAGGATGCTTTCCATTAATACAGCTTTTTATTTTACTTTTCTAATACTATGCACATGAGATGCATTCAACAAATACTGGTTGATATGATGTCTCTCACTTTTAAAACACTAAATAAGACAGTATATGAATAATATAATTTCATCCAGATTTCTATAGCACCTAAAACATTACACTCAATCCCAATTATTTTAGCAAAGCTTTCATTTAAAATCACAACCTTGACTATATTAAAAGCTAAGATCTCTATTAACTTTATTAGAACACCTTCAATGTCTGCTGACTTTAATAATAACAAAGAATGGAACTGAATTTTAAATTAGGATAATCACTGAAATTCAAACTCCATTTTTCAAATGGAAGCTTCTTTTCTGAAGTTAGACAGAAATATAATTTCTGATTTAAACTGGATACAGTCTAGCTACCTAACACAAGGTTGAATGATATTAAGATATATATAGAAATGATTCATGGTTCAAATTCAATAGCTCTATTAGAATATAAAAATGTTAATATAAAGTTATCTATGAATCTCAGCGCATTAACTCTATATTATTGTAGAAACTGAGGTCAAGCAAATTTTAAAATAAAAATTTAACATTAAAATCAATAATTTGTTATATAATAGAAACTGCCTTTTTTTCCTCCAAATGATACTTTTGTAAATTTCACTATTTTAAAATAGGAAAGAAGTGAAAGCAAGTGAAAACTTTCTATAAGTTATAATCTTATCTGAACTCACTTTTTAAAAAAGTACACAGTGCTCACTTTGGCCCAATATTTCACAAATATTAACTCCTTTTAATTTTTCATAAACCCTAAATTAGTAATCACAAAGGTAAAACTTAGCATCCCATCCAAACCACTTTGGTTTGGTTCTGTTTTCAAACTTTCCTCCATATATACTCTTAAACTATGACCTGAAGCAGCCTCACCATTTATAATAATTTCTTCATTAAATCTTCCTGCAAGTCTATTGATTTGCTGCAATCCATCTTCAATGATGTTCTGAGGTTTAAAAAGTTAGAAGTCTAAATTCTTTTGAGATATACTATGGGCAAATTTGGACATTTACTATGTACTGTGGCTACACTGCTTTTGTTAAAACACTTTACATTCAATAGAGAGAGGGGGAAAAAAAAAGAAGGCAATGCTCTCAAGTTTCCACAGACGCTAAAGCTTCTCAAATTTTATAGTTCAAAATTCTTCCTATAGAAGAAAGCATCCACACAGCAGCGAAGTTTGAAAGTGGAATTTCTCTAGAATGTGAATGCGTAATGATAAACATAAGCGACTTGCGGCACTGGGTCGTCTCGTGAACAAATCGCCCTCTGTAAGGTAGGACTTTTGCTTTACTTGGCACTAGGAAATTTAAATTACTCTTGTAAAGCAACTTTTGATGATCCTACAAAGCATTCAATTTTTCTGCTTGTTTTGCAACAAAATTCTTTGTATAGCATTCTCACTCCACCAAATGGTGCTCAGCAGGCAGAAATCAATTCTGGCTAAAGTGACCTGATGATTCTTTTGTTTCGTGACGTAGAAAATATATTCTTTTCAAATCTGGAGAATCGAACCTGCACTCAGAAAATTTCTAGTAGGATCTGTCAGTGTCCCAATTTTGCAACTTGTTTTTAATTTTCAATACTAATTATAAAACGAAACTACTAAAATAGAGCGATTTCTGCCTAATTGGTACCATCTTTCTAAAAAGTTTAAGAAGCTGGATTTAAAATAAAAGGGAGGGGTTCTAAAATATTTGCTATCTTACAAAGGATACTCTTGTTATAATGCGTTTACTGCTTTAATTCTTCATGTTAAATTTCTAGTTTATGTTTAAAAGAATGCTAAAACAACTTGCTAAATGTAAAGAAAAAGTTAAGGAAAAGGGGAAAATCAACTTTATCTACATAATGCCAAAAGAGATGTGTCAATGTTTCCACTGAAATTAAACCTAATTTTTTTAAAAAGTTAATCTTAGGTGTCATAGCAACACAGCCTTTAAGGCTGGTTTTGCTAAATGAATAAATCAGAGCAAGTTATTTTTCAGCAGTTTAATTCTGTTCACCAGATCACTGCGATTTTAATAAGAAAAGCACAGAAACAAATGTTTTAGGCTACCATCAATTATTAGGGAGATTTCTTCCCAAACTTGTTAATTGGATCCCAGTTGCAGCAGCATTCTCAAGCTTTAGTAATTGAATAAATTAACCAAGCAAACAAGTTTTGGGAAGGAGCGCTCATTATTGATATGCACATAACTTTTGCTAACTGATGAGTTTAATCTATTCATAAAGTAAATCTAGCCATTGTAATTATGGCCTGCAACCAATAAAAATATCATACAGAATCCAAAATATATTTTCCTATTTACTGTGTTTACATATGTATGTTTCTACCTTTAAAGTTGGTTATTATTTCTTACAAAGAAGTTTTCTGGTTGAAAGGCTATGCATTTGCATACAGTTAAAATGTCAAGAATCCAGAGCTATTTGAGAATTAAGGGGATAATACACATGCCCTCCTTTTCTACTTCAAATTTTGTATAAACTGTTTGCTGATTCTCACAAAATCTGTATTGCATGCTCATAGTGGACAAATTTCTAATAAGCCTGATTAAACCACAGATACAACAGTGAAGGCGTAGTTAGTAGCGGAGACCTGCTTCTGGTCACTTTTAGAGTTAAGCGCAAAAATTTACTATTAGAAATGCCCAGAGACACTGTTCACTAATGCATTTTTGATGAACTATATTTATACATTTCCTATAAAGAGGCGATGTTCACATGTTTTATCTGGAATATAACCAGAGCATTTACTTGCTATTTTTTAATCTCTTTATTTGAATGTGAGCTGTATAAAACTTCAGTCAGGTCCCTTAACTATGCACCACGCTGAAGCACACAGCACTGATCCCCCAGAGAGATCACAGCAGAGTCCCTATTTGTCTCATAGCACAGATAACAATGCACGCAAGCACACACAAACACAAATAATTCCATCTTGAGTCAACACATGATGGATATCCTAAGAAGCAACACGGAGGCTACAGGGAAGAAACGCTGTTTGTCGACACGTCCTCTCGGTCAGGAAAAGGAGCATGTAACGTGTGGGCCAGAGATTCAGGAAATAGAAACCAAGAGATATTCTTTAATAATAAACAAGTGTAATTATGTAATCCTTTCAACAATCTAGGTGGCAGGAGCAAGTGAGGCGCTAAGGCTGGCGAAGGTTAGGGGAGGTAAACGAGGTCACGCAAGTGCTCGCAAGCTCTGGTGGTATTTGAACCAGCTGGCGTGGTTACTCTTGGGTGCAGCTGCAAAAGACTTTAAAAGTGGGCGAGAGAGTCTTGCTTGGATACAAGGAAATGTGTAGCCAGTGATACCATTATACCTGGGAAACAGAAACTGGTGGAATTGTCAGCTTGTTTATGTCAAATCTGATCAAGGCTTTTGTTTCAATTTTAATAAAAAAGCTTAACAGTTTAGGGCCTTTGTGGGGGTGGGGGGTGATGTGAAATAGATGGATCTCTTAGAGCTACAGGAAGACAAGCTCAGATGTACATGTTTTGAATGTTTTAGAGACTCACTGAGGAGACATTGAAGGGCAGTGGGGACCAGACTGGAACTTGTTTCTAGTTAACTGTCAGCAGCTTGCTTGAGTTTAGGGCACAAGCTGCCACTTTGGGGTTCTGAAGCTGATCCTACATTCTTAGGAAAAACCGAATGTTCAGTCCACGGTGGGCTATATGTCTAAAGTTTCTTCTTCTGAAAGTTCCAAAAAATACATGTCTCATTAAAGTGCTTCACCAGGAAATTAAATTAGCTTGCTTTCATTTATTTCCTTATCGCTGACAGCATCTAGATGAACTTAAGGTAACGAAGTCATTGGATAAAGAATGCGACAACTTCTTGATAGATTGCGAAAATCGTTTCGGTAAACATAGGCTACAAACTGTATCCTAGACTTAAGCTGGAATATGAAATGTAATCCTCTCCTCACAGTAAATACTTTATGGCTCTTCTCCATGATTAAGTCACTTTGTACAACTCTCAAACTACAGAGGAAAGTTTCTGAAGCATTTAAAGAAATGCCTGTTAAGAAGAAAAGTAAATTCTTTTCCTCCAGTGAAAACAACAGACCAGACATTGCAATGAAGTTCATCTTCAAGTTGAAATGAAAATGGAAATGTGGCATGGGGTCTGCCAGCTTCAATTAATGCTACTTGGCATAGTCCACATAGCTCGCCCTGGATGTTGATTAAATAGCCAGGAGCTCTCACTCTAGGTGTAAAGCTTGTCATACACACATAATACGTGTCCTCAAGTGGAGCTGGCCGTGTGCAGAGGGGTCCATCTCCTGTGTGGAAGCGGAGAGGTCCCCGTGGTCTGAGACAAGCAATTTGGGCATCCCTGGGAAAGTATCACTTTGACAGCTGGATTAAAAAATGATTTATGTAGAGAATATACCTAGGTTATGCTACATTAGAATGTCATCGTTTTCAATTAGTGTGCTTCTATGTGACCTTGCAAATCACCAACCCACAAGGATTTTCCTTAGGTTTCCTCAAATGCTAATGATGTAGCAAATCTAATTAAGTTCATATGATTCACTTCAGCAGTAGGTATTTCAGGGACTCCAGAATTGCCAAAAGGAAATCTGAAGCGTCTATTCTTGCTCCAAAACAATCATGCCGCGCGCCAAACTGATAACCGTTAAACACAGCTGCAGAGCAAATGTGGTGGGGTTTTGGTCCTGTAAATATAGTGTTCACACATCAATCTGCCCCGCGAGCAATTTCGGAGGCAGACCCAATGATTGCTGGTTTCTATTACAGTTATATGAGGATTATATGCGAGTATTAAGTCACTTGTTTCGCCCAGCACAGCTTGGGCAGATTGCGACATGCCGTGAGTTTCTTCTACCTGAGAACACCCCTGGAAACGCCAGAAACCCCAAATATTGATAAAAGCATCTGATCAGCATCTTGCTGAAATGGCTTTCCAGTTCTGTAGCTCACGTGAAAAAGGGGGAAGGTGGTTTTGAGTGTTTGAGAGCCTATTTAGGGAATGCAATAGATTGAAGTTCATTCCTGAAGAAAATCCCATATTCTGTGTTTGTTAGAAATGCTTTTTTAAAAAAAGGTTTTTAAAAGAACACTTGCTTCTTAAAAGTTAACATGGGTAAAACACAAGAAGCAAAACAACGAGGCCTTCCTTCATCACAAGCGGTTTACAGTTTGATGTGTCCCTCTAGGTCTCATTTGTGCATTCTCACAACTAATAAATGCTTTTCTTTTTATCACAGTAAGTGTGCAACACAAACCCATGGACACATCTGAGCTACAGAAATTCAACTCTTTTTATTTCAGTAACGCAATTTCCATGAAAGGAAATTCTTTTCAGAGGGGCTCCCTCCAAACTGGGTGGGATACCGGAAGTGTTAAGGCCACGACCACACTCCCTGCAGAGGCTGTTCGATTGCTATGGCAACCACTCTGATCCTATCCATAAGCAACAGCCCTGAACACTAATATTCTGAAAAACAACACACACACACACAGTTTCCTTTTCTGTGGAGATAACAACACGAACTAGTTTCGAGTCTGAAATGACCACTCTTGATGCTAAAACAGTATCTTTGCTGACTGAATTATTTCCCCAGAATGCAGCTTTGTAAATAAATGCAAAAAATAGTAAAGTCAGCCATTACACTCCAGTTCCGTTTTAAAACACGGTCAAATCTATGGCATAAGTAATCTCAGCATGTTACAGCTAGAGTGGGTTATGTGTGGAGGTCTAGGCAGGAGAAGAAAATCAGATTTCCAGAGACCATATGCCGTGTCAAAAGCAACACAGGGAGCGAGAAAACAACACAGGCTTCCAAGCAGCTCTTGGAAGTTTCGGAGAAGAAGCACACATTTCAACAGTTCTGTTTCTTATCTGTGGTTGTCTCCAGACACACAATTATTACAGTGCAAGGTAATTACCTAAATTGATCACATTTATTAAGTTACATACAACCCACTCCTATGTAAGGAGATAATTATTTGTCTTCACGGGCTCAAGCATCATGGCTAAATCTTTAAGATGTGAATCCTTTTATGCTGGCAAAACCACCACCGCAAAGCACCCTGAATGCTGATTTTTACAGCCCACAGTCACAGAGGTACAATGTGTGACACAGAGTAGGCATCTGTAAATATCGACTAAGCCAACACTTCCAGTTTTTACTTCTATTCTGTCTCACTCTGGGGTGTCAAGAAGCCTAGTCACAGAAGAGGCAGAAAAATCAACAAGACAATAAGTGGGGTGTGGAGATTTTCACTCCTCAGCGATTCAAACGGAACCTTCTTACTCATCCACCAGATGCCACACTGCTGCCACTGAAATTGGGTCCCTCCCTAGGTTCGAAGCTTTTCCTGGCTCCCCAGAGCTTTTTCTTCTTTATCTTCATTTCCCTTCCAGCTCAGTGCAGACATACACAGGCCCACCACCATTCCAAAACTTTTTTTTTTCTTTTGGACAAGTCGCATGGCATGAGGGATACGAGATATTAGTTCCCTGACTAGGGATCGAACCCATGTCTCTTGCGGTGGAAGCTCAGCATCCTAACCACTGGACCATCAGGAAGTCCCCAAACTGCCTACTTTATAACACTATCCCCTGCTACTGTCACACAGATCACTTTTCAAATTCAGTTCAAGTACCAAGTTTCAAGGAGCTTGGGGACTTTGATATTGATTTTTTTTTTTTTTTTAATTCATGCATGTGGACTTCTCTGGTGGTCCAGTGCTTAAAATCCGTCTCCCAATGCAGGAGACAGGGGTTCAATCCCTGGTCCAGGAACTAGAATCTCACATGCCGTGGGGCAAGTAGGCCCGTGCATCACAACTAGAGCCCCCGTGCTTAGCATCCAAGCTCTGCAACAAAAGAAGCCGCTGCAATGACGGCCGATGCATCACAGCTCGAGAGTGACCCCAGTCCACCAAAATGAGAGAATGCCTGCGTGCAGCAAGACCGCGGAGCCAAAAAAAACTTTTTAAATTAATGTATTCCATCATGCATCAATCAAACATTTCAGAGCCTATCTCCAGAGAGTTTTGCATTCCAGTGGGAGAAATAGGTATGAGGAAAGGTTAGGGAAGGAGCAGGCACAGTGGTAAAGAATCTGCCTGCCAACGCAGGAGACACAGGTTCGATCTCAGATCCAGGAAGATCCCACATGCTGCGGAGCAGCTGAGCCTGTGCACCACAAAAACTGAGCCTGAGCACTTGACCCTGGAGCCTCAACTGCCAAGCCTCCGTGCCTAGAGCTGGCGCCCTGCAGCAGCAGGAGCCACGGCAGTGAGAAGGCCACACACCGCGGCTAGAGAGTTGCCCAGCTCGCTGCAACGAGAGAAAGGCCCAGGCAGCAATGAAGACCCAGGACGGCTAAAAATAAATTAATTAAAATAAAAAAAAAAGAAAGGGACCAGGCAGAGGTCTGTAACAGTTAGCAGGCTGCATGTGCTCAGGGAGGGGTTCCCTAAGGGGGCCATCTTTGAAAACCATGAGGAACCAGGAGCATCCCTGCCAGCTCACAAAACAGGAGTGGGGAGAGCACACCCAAGTAGAGAAGACAGAGCAGTGAGAAGGGAAGGGGGCCAGATGGTCAGGTCGCCAACACAGCAGCCCCGGCAGGAAGACAGGGACAGGTGGCTCTGACAGCTTACGTATCTGTGTTCTTCAGAGAGCATGCAAGAGCAGCTATGCAGACTCAGATTCTTCAGGTAAACTCAGGGTCCATTGATAGGAAATCAGAAACATCGTTAGAGATGAGCGCTAGGGCTGCTGCTGATGTGAGTGAGACACAAAGGCAGGGATGAGGGCAGTGAGTACACAGCAGGAACAGGTCATTTCTTGTGTGTAATTGTGAGGAAACTATCACTTCATTGGCTAAGAAGACTTTTTAAGGATCTACACAGAAACGCTCACTCCTGAGGAAGTTTGGAAAATAAAAACCAAAGATTTTAAAATTGAAAATATTTGACTAGAGTTTGCAGCTACATGGAACCCCATCTTGGCTAGGATTCAAATATCTTTTCTAGTGATACATTTATTACCATGTTCAGTGCCCACTCCAGTACTCCTGCCTGGGAAATCCCATGGACGGAGGAGGCTGCAGACCATGGGGTTGCGAAGAGTCGGATTCAGCTTAGCGACTTCACTTTCACTTTTCACTTTCATGCATTGGAGAAGGAAATGGCAACTCACTCCAGTGTTCTTGCATGGAGAATCCCAGGGATGGGGGAGCCTGGTGGGCTGCCATCTATGGGGTCGCACAGAGCCGGACACGACTGACGTGACTTAGCAGCAGCAGCCAGTACCTTAATGATAATATCAATTTCCCATTTATTCACCCTACTGACTTCCTCTCCCTGTCTCTTATCTCTACATCTCTCCCAGTGGCTTTTCATGATTATGTATTGTAAAGAAAAAAGACTCCAAATTGAGTAACCTAGCAACATGTACAGAGATCATATTTTAGAAACGTTATCTACTGTTCCTTTGGCAAGAGAAGTAGAAATCCACTGCAGACAGAAACAGATTTTCATATGCTTTATCCAGGGGCAGTAGAGAGAAATCTTTCCCCCTTATCACATTCACCCCTCACAACCCGGGCTGTTTCTGTGACCAAAGCTGATTATAATATCATAAATTCTGAGCTAGTCCCCAAATAATTTCACGACCTAGCAACTTAAGATGTTAATAATTGTGGGGTAATCTAAAAATAAAGGTGAAACATGACTAGAAAGTTTTCTAGGTACATATTACCCAATGTTTAGAAGGGTATATTTTTGCTTAGGGTTTATTTCTGATTGAAAATTCTGATTGTTTAAAAATTCTATTATTTGGGGCCTCTTAGAAAATTAAATTCTAATTAGCTATCTTTTTGTGTTGTGAAAAAAAAAAAAACATTCTCTGACAACAAAACATCTTGACTTCTCTGGGTTTCAGATTAATACTGTTCTAGAGAGTAGAAGCGGAGAAGGCAATGGCACCCCACTCCAGTGCTCTTGCCTGGAGAATCCCAGGGACAGCAAAGCCTGGTGGGCTGCCATCTATGGGTTGCACAGAGTTGGACACGACTGAAGCGACTTAGCAACAGCAGCAGCAGAGACTAGAAGACCTAGGTCTTTGTCCTGAACCTGGTAGAAGCTAGATAAGTGACAAGCCAGGGTGGCTCTAGTTTTTCCCCATCATTCATATTGCAGGTATACAATGATCAGAAAGATAATAAGTGAAATCAAATTCCAGTTCTGAAAGAGAAAATGCCCTTCCTGAATTTTGTTAACAGAAGTCATCCTAGCATGCAGTGTCTGGCACACAGCAGGCACTCACTAATCAGAAGTAGTTCACCTGAAAATTTTCAGTTTTTACTTATCTTCACATCTCTCCAGCTGGACAGAAGCAAGGATTTCAGAGCCATTAGCCTTTCAACACTGATAACAGAGGTAATAGATTTCAAACCAAAAGGACTTCACCCTGAATTTTTGACAAAGCTTAGAATGCTGCCTCTGATGACCATTTTGACACAAGTGGCAAAAAGGGCAAAAAAATATAGATGGCCACAGAGCCAAACAAACAAGCAAAAAGGAAACCATAGGACCTTACCAAGTCACAAAATGTTTTTGTTTAAGGTATTACTCTGATAAATACTGAAGAGGGCTAACTTCATAGTAACAAAATCAAAAAGTACATGAGAGCTGACCGTCTTGGTGAAAAATAATCCTATCACCATAAACAAAATGGATGAGAAAGACATCTGTATAGGAAGCAGACAAATTTACTGAATAGAGAGTACAGAGAAACAGGAAACATCATTTCTTTTGTAATAAAACCTCAGAAAGTTTGACAAAATGTTCCTTAGTGGTAAAATGCAAAAAATAATTTCCTGGTTGAAAAGTAGAAGCCATCTCCTCAAGGGAAGATCAGAACCTCTAGAAAATCATCAAATGTTACAGATTTAGTCAATGTAGGCACAGGACAGGCCTGAAGCAAATATCAGCAAAGTACAATATCTGAGAGAGGTCTTATACACAGGAGATGTAAACGACTCTCAAAAATCAACAGTGAAAAAATAATGATCCAATCAGACAGTGGGCAAAAGAAAGGAACACCAGACATTTCATTAAAGGGGAGGTGGATAGATAAATAAATACATCAAAAAATGTTCAACATATTAGGTATTGGGGAAATGAAAATCATAACCACCATGATGTATCACTACACACTTATCTGAACAGAAAAAAAAAGGCAGGGGTGGGGGCAACACCAAACCCCAGTGAGGATATGAAATCTCAAAGACATAGGTAGTGGAAAGATAAAATAGCACAGCCACTCTGGAAGACAGTTCGGCAGTTTTTTATGAAACTAAACTTACCAGCTAACCCAGCAGTTGCACTCTTGGGCCTTTATCTCACAGAAGTGAAAACTTACCTCCAAACAAAAATGTGTACGCAAATATTCACAACAGTTTTTTCATAGTAGCAAAAACTGAAAAAAACTCAAGTGTTCTTCAGTGGAAGAATGGTTTAAAAACTGTGGTACAGTCATATCTGCTTCCCTGATGGCTCAGAGAGTACAGCATCTGCCTACGATGCGGGAGACCTGGGTTCGATCCCTNTATGGCAGAAAGTGAAGAGGAACTTAAAAGCCTCTTGATGAAAGTGAAAGAGGAGAGCGAAAAAGTTGGCTTAAAACTCAACATTCAGAAAATGAAGATGATGGCATCCGGTCCCATCACTTCATGGGAAATAGATGGGGAAACAGTGGAAACAGTGTCAGACTTTACTTTTGGGGGGCTCCAAAATCACCGCAGATGGTGAGTGCAGCCATGAAATTAGAAGATGCTTACTCTTTGGAAGAAAAGTTCTGACCAACCTAGACAGCATATTCAAAAGCAGAGACATTACTTTGCTGAATTAGGTCCGTCTAGCCAAAGCTATGGTTTTTCCACTAGTCATGTATGGATGAGAGAGTTGGACTGTGAAAGAGGCTGAGCACCGAAGAATTGATGCTTTTGAACTGTGGTGTTGGAGAAGACTCTTGAGAGTCCCTTGGACTGCAAGGATATCCAATCAGTCCATTTTGAAGGAGATCAACCCTGGGATTTCTTTGGAAGGAATGATGCTAAAGCTGAAACTCCAGTACTTTGGCCACCCATGGAAGAGTTGACTCATTGGAAAAGACATTGATGCTGGGAGGGATTGGGGGCAGGAGGAGAAGGGGATGACAGAGGATGAGATGGCTGGATGGCATCATGGACTCGATGGACTTGAGTCTGAGTGAACTCCGAGAGATGGTAATGAACAGGGAGGCCTGGCGTGCTGCGATTCATGGGGTCGCAAAGAGTCGGACACGACTGAGCGACTGAACTGAACTGAACACAAAACATGGGAGAATGTACTTAATGCCATGTACCTTTCATCAGCTCTTTATGAACTGAAGGGCATTCAGGAGAGGTACTTACACCATAGCCTTATACCCATGATTCCAGTGTCTTTTGGAAGCAGTATTATCATTTACCTTATTTTAAATACATACTTAAAGTATTTTATTTATTTACTCCTAAATCTCTGTTTTCTGTGAGATCTTGATCTTGCCAACATAGTTTCTCTCATCAAGGCATTTTTCAAAAACATACACCCCAAAGTCAGTGTGCCATTCTATACATTTTTATAGAATCATTTCAGTTTTTAATAATATGATTCAATGTAATGAAAATAAAGTTTACTGAAATATGAAACATACTGAAACAGTTAGTGCATCTCTTTGGATCCTTAATTTACTGTTAGGGAACAATGAAATTTTTTTTCCCTTTGGCAATTGTTTCAAAAAGCCAAACTTGTAAAAAAACAAAAGTTGTTACTGATAGAAAAGGTCACTTATCATTCACTGATTGGTAGATCAGCAAAAAGTTTTTTTTTAAAGGCACATATAATTATATTTTCATCTCCATTCCGTACATAACACAAAAAATTAAACACCTAATTTGTGGGAATGAGACATGCTTTAAATTATTTTCAATATATTTGGTACTTGTTGACATTTTCAAGCTATTGAGGATGACAATTTCCAACATAACAAATGCCAAGTCATTTAATAATTCCCAGGTAGTTTGCCAATACTAAAAATAAATTACATGTAAGAAAAAGCAGCAGCAGCCATTAGCAAAAATAACCCACCTTAAATTTTTCTTTAACATTATATTTAAAAGAAATAATCACTGAACAATGAAATGGCATTTATGTTCTTGAGTTTCATTATGTTTTTTATCTCTTGGACATTTATGAGATCTAAATTTGATTTGATTTAATTTAATAAGAATCCTTATATAGTTCTAATTCCACTGTCACTAACAATGTACTTAAGATTTAATTGTAAAATGTAGTAGGTGACGTCGTCCCATAAAGTAGGATAAATAGGTAACATCTTAGTTTTATATCTTGGCTTGCATGAAACCAGTTTACTCCTGCTGTCCAAAGTTGAAAGATAAAGTATACAGTAACCTTTATTCCACTACCAGCTCAAGTCTTGTCTGTTCTTGTGACAATCTTCCTAACCAGACAATGGGAAATGAGAACTGATAGAAACAAGAACAACTGTTTTAAGAGCTGGCCCTAATGGGCCAACAGAAGTGGATAATTTCCCAGCTCCCTGTCAGTTCCTCTCTCTCCCTGCTGCTGCTGCTGCTAGGTCACTTCAGTCGTGTCTGACTCTGTGCGACCCCATAGACGGCAGCCCACCAGGTTCCCCTGTCCCTGGGATTCTCCAGGCAAGAACACCGGAGTGGGTTGCCAGTTCCTTCTCCAATGCACAAAAGTGAAAAGTGAAAGTGAAGTCGCTTAGCCCTGTCTGCCCCTTAGAGACCCCATGGACTGCAGCCTTCCAGCTCCTCCATCCATGGGATTTTCCAGGCAAGGGTACTGGCGTGGGGTGCCAGTGCCTCCTCCCTTCTCTCTCCCTAGCCTGACACAGATGCTGGAACTCTGTGGTCACTTACTGTACATAGTGAGCATTTCTTTAGATAAATATACTCTAATGCAAACTCCAGCTCTATTTGATGTGCAGATGACCAAGGGTTTCATGAAAATCAATGTAAATATGAAGTCACACTTAAAATGCTTGACTTGTAGATGGCACAGAAAGATCAATATGATTACAGGTCATCATTCCCCACATCTGTGACCCCCCGAAACAAAATAAATTTTCACTAATAAAATCTTCACTGATAACAAAGGTCTTTATATTTTATCTATGAAACAGTTATCATTTATATTTTATCTATGAAATAGTTACCATTTTTAAAATGCCAGAGACAATCGACTGTTGGCTTTATTGTTGTAAGGGAAAGGACTTTCAAAAAACAAACTAGTATCCACCTGTTAAGTCCACCTTTCATTTCCAGTATCTCAAGGGAAGCATCTCTATTTGTGTAACTTAGAATTCTGTCCTCTCAAGAAACACTGTTTTAAGGGTATTTGTCTCTGAGGAAAACAAATTTTTAGCCAGATAGCAAATGAGCCAAGGCTTCCTTCTAAAAGAACTTTTTCAATAGAAGCAACACAATGACGATGCTAATTATAACTCTATCTTCCATTCTTAGCTAAATGCTGTTTCAGCAATGAACAAGTAATATTTTGTCTCAATTCTGAGTAATAAGGCAAGCAGTAAGAAAACTCATATTAAATGAAGTTTTCAACTACTTAGCAAATTTCTTCAAATGGCATAATCAACATTTCAAAGTGGGATTTTTTTTTTTTTTTTTTGGAAGAGATTTGCTCTGAAGGAAAAAAAAAATCAGAATTGGGCTTACTCTTTGAAGAAATCATTATAAAATGTTTTATGGGCTCTGCTTGTTTTTGTTCTTCTCTTGATATTTGGAAAAGACTGTCTTTCTTAATTATGTGTCACAATGATCCCCCTCATTTCAACTTTAGCAAATTATCCTCTAATAATATCCTTAAAACTACTGTTAGCTATGCTATCCTTGGAGGAAATTAACAATGTCGGCAGAAGTTTCACATATAACACCCTACGCAATGATACCATTTTAAGAAACCATCAGTAGAAAGGTGAAATCAGATATTCTTTGGTGGGAAGCACATACACACACTTTGTGTGTATGATCAAATTTTAAAATGCTCTTCAGATGGTATTAAGTAATTCTATAATTTTTTAATATCATTTTTTACCAACTATGTGAAAAGAAAGTTATGCCTACATCCAACCTCAATCCTTTAACTTCCTCTAGTACTACAGGGCACTTCTGATTCTTGTCTAAAAGGATAGCGTAGAATTATAACTTTGCTGCAAAGATCCATGGGCTTGCTGAGACCAGCATGGAGAATACTGTCAAGAAAAGCAAAGAGAAAGAAAGGGAGGGAGGGAGGGAAGAAGGAAGAAAAGGAGAGAAAGAAGATACTGTAGTTTTCTGAAAAGCTAAGAAGATATCCAGGTAGTATCCAGACCAACAAGCAGCTTCTAGCTTCAACTGTACCTTCCATGACTCGATGTGAATATGGGTTAATCAATGTACTAGTTTTCTAAAGTACATGGATTTTATTAAAATGAACACTATTTATTAGGTAAATTGATAGCTGCATACATAATAAAACATTCCATCATAATAAAAGACTATTTTTATCAACATCTGTAGAGTACTTCATTATTTTTAAGGTACCAGAATTATGTTTTTGGAACTGCCACAGCAAAGCTGGTTTTAATAAAGTATAGGATGGTGTGATGTTGAAATATTATTCACAAAATACATTCAACTGGGTCTGCCGTGCACTCTGAGGTAGAAACCTATGCCCAGAAAAGTTCATGGTTAAAAAGCGAAAGCATAAATTTATTGTCAGAGTGCAGAAGCTGGAGATTCTTCCATAATGAGCTGCAAAGGTAAGACTAAATTTCAATTTTCTTAACTGTTAATACAAATTGGAATAACCATTGGTATTATTTTTAAAAGGCAAGTAGAATAAAGGAGAAAAATGGTGCTAGAACATTTAAAATTACAAGTCATCTTAGGGAAAACAGATTGTCTGACTGGTCCAGAAAGCATTCAACAGTACAGGCATAGCAAGTATTTCATACTACCTGCATTCTAAGCTGCAATAATATTAAGAATCAGTCCAGGAAAGAAACACAAAAATGTAGATATTTTGATGGTGAACTAGTCCTATCAAGAGAAAGGAAATAATCAGAACTTGTTTTAAACAATGGCATAACTATAATTGTGGGCTATAAATGTAAATTTTGAAATGCTAGTCATCTCAGTGAACTTCTTAAAACACAAATAATTAAATGCTTTTAATGGTATAGACATGAATTATCATTTCACCCAGCAATTTTGCTAAAGACAAATTGACCCATGGTGCCATCTGCAATATGAAACTATCTTTAATAGTAAACATCATTATATGATCCTTTCAAGGATTAAAAACAGAAGGTAGGTCTCTTCAAATGGATCAAGAATTAAAAATAAAATCCCTTCTTCAAAGTAATTTTAAAGAATATAATCAAATACTCAACACTTCCCCAATCAAATGTAATTTTTCAGACATTTCTTCAAATTAAAACAACTTCTTGAATGATTTCATTAATATTGATAGATTTTCTTCAAATCAAAACAATTATAAACTACATGATTTCTGTTTATAGCTTTCATTTTCAACTACTTGTTTTGGCAGTTAAGTGTTGATTGTAACTTGTCTTAATTTTCGTTAAGTGTTTAGATTCAAATTGAGCAGAAAATTCATTAGCAGTAGTTAATCTCTATTTTCATGTCTATTTTCAACTCAACTGTGTTTTGGCGAGCTGTGAACTCATTCATGGAAAGAGATGACGGGCCTTATAACAACAAGTAAACTAATTTGAACTATAAATTTAATTATTCAAATTACCAAAATAAAACGAACTTTCAACAGCAGCAACTTTACTGCCCACCAAGAGGCTGACAAAGTAGCTGAGAAATTTAGTTCTATCTCCAGAAGGCTGACCAGCCCCTGATGGTGAATACAGTGCAGATAAAACCTGCCTAAAATTTCTTGCCTGACATAAAATGCTTCTCCATATTTGCCGAGGACATTATACAAGGTGACCAAGAAGACTGACCACATCATGGATACATGCTCTGCTGTATCTCACTGACAAAATTTTAAATAACCTTATCGTAGTTTGAAAAATATTAAGACAAGGCCATACTTGACAAAATTATTTTTAATATGTGAGAAACTATTTGACAGCAATTAAGAAAATGAATTATTTTAAATCAGTTGTAATTCTTTTTGATAATACAACCAGATGTTCAAGAATTACTGCTTCTGAAGGTAACTATAACTCTCTAGGTGCTGAAATACAATTTAAAGGTACCAAATCACAGAAATCGGTAACTTTTTTTTTTTTTTGAGTATAGCTGAGTAACAATGTTATGTTAGTTTCAGGTGTACAGTAAAGCGATTCAGTTATACATATACATGTATCTTTTCTTTTATAAATTATTTTCCCGCTTAGGTTATTACAGTGCGTTGAGCAGAGCTGCTTGTGCTATACTCGTAGGTCCTTACTGGTTATCTATTTTAAATATAGTAATGTATAAATATCAATTTCAAAACTAAATTTTAAAAGAAAGTAATGCCTTAGGTTCTGAGAACCTATGTTACTCATTAAATAGTCTGTTCATTCTATGAAGCTTCATTGGTAACTATTTAAAAGTAAGTGTCTCCTTTAGCCTCACTAGACAATATGAAGAGGAAAAAAAGCACCAGTAGATTATTCAAAAGAAGTTACTCCCTGCCGAAAGGACAGGAAGTAGACATGTGAAATTCTACAGTGCAGAATATCAGTGCTTATTTCAGAGGTTAACTCAACAAATACAAAGCAAATCTTTTTTTTTTTTTTTTTTTTTTGCGGCAAGGCGGGGAGCAGAGGACAACAAATTGGAGTGGTGATATACAAAAAGACAACACTTCAATCTAGTAGGTTTTGTAACGAGGATTTCTATAGACAATATAAGGCAGCAAGAATATCATTCTTCAAAGGAATTGTTAACAACAGCGATGCCTGGAGAGAAACAATTCATTTAAATTATTTATTAAGCACCTGCTTAGTGTCGGGCAAGGTTCTTAGGCACCAGGCTTACGGGAGCAAACATGAAGCTTGCCTTCTTTGGAGGGAAGAAAGACATTAAACAGATCAACAAGACACCTGCACACATTTCTCAGGCTGCAAGGACAGGAAGACAGAGCCGTGTGATGGAGGAGGACTCTGGGTTGCGGAGCTCCTGTTGATGCAGAGCTCCTGTTGATGCGGCCTCAGGGGCCCTCTGTGGAGATGCTATTTCCAAACTGAGGTTCCTGGAGAATCCCTATATTCCTTTAAATAATTTCTACCCCATGATTTAGGACTACATTTTTATAACATAACCTTTCAGTTGAACACATTTATTTTCAAACATTCCGGCAGGATTAATTTTTCCCATCCAACTGGAAGATCTGTTGGTCTTCAGAGGGTTAGACAGGAGTGGTCTGGGACACCACCAAACAGACACAACAAAACACTAACCGGAGTTTCCAAAGAAAGGGATAAAAATGTGCAGGAAGTTTAGTGTAAATGCATCTTTGAATTCAAAGGGGACTACTTCTGACTGGAAAAATATTAAGGATTGTATGAGAGAAAGTGAGCACTTTATCATTACCCAGAGAGATGGAATGTGGATAAATCTTTTTTTTCTGACTGGCTTACATCCAAAAAGATTTCAAAAAGAAAGATGACAATCCAACGTAAAGCTAATACCAAAGAAAGGAAGAAAAATCAGCAGGGGATCCAATGTTGGCATCATAACATACTATTAATGTTAGTTTCAGTATCATTGACTGTTTAATCTGGGAAAATGAAATAATCTGAATATCCCAATATTATGCTGCTTTCACTTTTATAATGAGAGCAATGAATCAAATATATCATGCATGTGGGAAAAGAACTAACCTGAATAATAACCAAATCTATGTGCTGGGGTTTCACTGGTTTTAAAACTATCCCACATCACAAACCTGAGTTAAGGATTACCACTATGAATGATAAGTCCCAAAATTCAAATGTACATGATGAAGAAATCACACCAATGTGAAATATGAAATTTAAAAAATCAACTCCTATGAGCAAGCTCCGGGAGTTGGTGATGGACAGGAAAGCCTGGTGTGCTGCAATCCATGGGGTCGCAAAGAGTCAGACACAACTGAGCGACTGAGCTGAAATGAACTGATGAGCAAAACAAGCTTTCTTATTTAAAACAATTTACGAAGAATTAGAAGACTTACCATGTCTTGTGAGAGAGATATCTAATTACAAGAAAGCTCTTAATTATCAGTACTATAAATTATGATATATGTACATAGAAAATAAATTATAAGAGAAAATAAAAGTAATAGAAAATTTTACTTTTTTTTTTCCCTAAGCCGAAGGCTCAGTGGATACAGAATTCACCAGCATTGCAGGAGACATAGGAGATGGTGGTTTGATCCTTGGATCAGGAAGATTCTCTAGAGTAGGAAATGGCAACCCACCCCAGTATTCTTGCCTGGAAAATCCCATGGATAGAGGAGCCTGGCCGGCTACAGTCCAAAGGGTTGCAGAAGAGTTGGACATGACTAAGCGACTAAACATACATGTGTGTATATTTTTTTCTTTTCACAAAACTGGGCAAGTAAAACACCTGTACGTAGGCTTGCCTAGTGAGTTTTTCATTATGCTATAATGTTTTTAACTATTCTTTCAATGGTTTTAATAAATCCACAACATTTGGTATAAATCATTCAACTAGGGCTCAGTGATAAAGAATCCACCTGCCACTGCAGGAGATACAAGTTCGATCCCTGATCTGGGAAGATTCCACGTGCCTCAAGGCAACTAAGCCCGTGAGCCACAGCTATTGAACTTGTGTCCCAGAGCTTGGGAGCCGCAACTACCAAGCGCATGTGCTGCAACTACTGAAGTCAGTGGGCCCTTGGGCCCAGGTGCTGCAACAGCGAAGCCACTTCAATAAGAAGCCAGCACACTACAGACAGAGAGTAGCCCTGCTCACAGCAACTAGAGAAAAGCCTGCGAGCAATGAAGACCCAGCACAACCAAAATAAATAATTTATTCAACTATATTCCTGTTGCAATTGATAACTGCTTCCAATATTTTACTGATCAAACGCATGGCACGGAGAAGAATGCCCTTATCCACTTCTGTGTCTAAACTGAGGAGCTGTAGAATTCACAATTCAGTGTGCTGATACACAATACCAAACCGATTTCCTGGAAAGATGAATCGTCAGTTTCTACATTCACCTTGCACCATCTCAACAATGAAAATAATTTATGTTTAAGTAGTACCACTTTTATGGGTAACAAAGAATAATAACATCCCATTTTGAAATTTGCATTTTTAACTGTAATAAGTGGTATATAGTTTCATGTTCTAAAAATAATCTGCCTCTGACCTTCAAATACAGGGCTATTAATTTCCTTATTGATATTTAAGAATGTTTAGCACAGTACACACATTTATCTTTTGCCATATGTTCCAACACTTCTTCAGATGTCATTCTCCTTTCAACTGTGCTTGCTTTTGTCACACAAATATTTGTAACTTTATGCAAATACTTTAATCTGTGATAATATGATTGACCCTATTGCGTTTTAATTTTTTGCTCAAAAAATTTCTTGCCCATATCAATCAGTTATTTTCTACATTTTTCCTTTAAATTCTGTAGTTTGATTTCCTTTTCTTTTTCTTTTCTACTCTATTTGTTTAATTATTATTGGAGTAAGTTGCTACACTATGTTAGTTTCTGCTGTACAGCAAAGTGAATCAACTCCATGTATACATATATCCCCTCTATTTTGGATTTCCTTCCCATTTAGTAGAGCTCCCATAGAGTAAGCTCCCTGTGCTAGACAGTAGGTTCTCATCAGTTATCTATGTTATACACAGTAACAATAACATATACATGTCAATCCCAATCTCCCAATTCATCCCACCATCCCTACCTCGTGTCCATACGTTTGTTCTCTATGTCTGCGTCTCTATTCTGTTTTTGCAAATAAGATCATCTATACCATAGCAACCCATTTCGATATTCTTGCCTGGAGAATCCCATGGACAAAGGAGCCTGTGGACTACAGCCCATATGGTCACAAAGAGTCAGACATGACTGCAATGACTTAGCACACGTGCATGCATACCATGCTCCTAGATTCCACACATATGCATTAATACAGGATATTTGTTTGAGTCATTTATAGTTTATCAGGGGAATAGAAAACAAAGGGCAGGTTTGAGAGATTGAAAACCCGATTGCGAGCTGGATAGAGGTGGAGGGAGAGGATGTGGATGGGGAGAAGGAGGTTAAGGAGAATACCAAGAAAGGATTCGAATTGACAAAATGGCATCCCATGCTCAGCAAATGACATTGCGAGACTGAGTCCATTTCTAACAACTTTATTCCTCCTCTTTCACTGTAAGTCATATTTCTTGAAATAGTTGTCTCTGTTTAATTCTTCACCATTCAATCACCAGACCAAATACATGTGCTTTTTTCAAAGTCACCAGTGTCTTCTGGTTGCCACACTCAAGGCATGACTATCGGTCTAGCTGACAAACTCGGAAGCAGTTAACGTTGCTGGCCACATGTTCCATGGGAAAAGTCTCCTACTGGGCCTCTGCAGTGGCTCGCTCCCCTTCCCTTCTTCTCTCCAGTCACTCCATCTTACCCTCCTCTACAGCTCTCGCTCTCTGCTCAGAAATTTGGGCACGGACTGCTTCAGTAACTCCCCTTTTTAAGACTGTCCTTTTCCTGTGTGATCATACCATTTCTGTACGACCTCAGCCATCAACAATAAGAAGATGGTTACTTAGTCCTATCCTATATGTTAGAATCTCTGGAGCTTCCAAGACACACTTCCCTTTCTCATCCCAAAGCATATAAGTCTAAAATGAATTCATCATCTTCCACAGGTGATATTCTTAAACCTGTTTTCCAATGATATTCCCTGACTCAGTAAAAGGGCACCTCCATTCAAAATTCGCTCAAACTGGAAATCGAGTTAAGTCTTCCCTGCCCAACTCCTCCTTAATCAGTCAGCAAGACTTTCTTTCATACTCTCCTCCTCTCTCTAAAATTCACCTTTCTCTCCAACCTCACTTCTATGTCCTTGGTTTAGAAGACCCTTAAATCTCTCATCTAAATTACCCAAATAGGTTCTGTCTCACCCCACCCAATGCATCCTCAACATAAAACGCCAGAGGTTTTTCTAAATTGTAAATCTGTCTGTGTTAACCTCCCACTTAAAATCCTTCAGTTACACCTCTTTGCCTTAACTAATGATAACTGTGACCATTGTTCTTTGAATTTGTATAACTTCCTTTTTGCCAGGAAGTTTATAACGTGTATTTTACACACATATATGATGTATTTACGGAGAAGGCGATGGCACCCCACTCCAGTACTCTTGCCTGGAAAATCCCAAGGACAGAGGAGCCTGGTAGGCTGCAGTCCATGGGGTCGCGAAGAGTCAGACATGACTGAGCGACTTCCCTTTCACTTTTCACTTTCATGCATTGGGGAAGGAAATCGCAACCCACTCCAGTGTTCTTGCCTGGAGAATCCCAGGGACAGGGAGCCTGGTGGGCTGCCGTCTATGGGGTCGCACAGAGTCGGACACGACTGAAGTGACTTAGCATGATGTATTTAAACTGGAATTTGTATCTGTGTGGCTGGTTCTACTCTGTCATGTCTATTTCCTCTACACAAAAACAAGCTGCTGAGCATTGATTACATGTAAGATTTTCCCCCGTACCTGCTGATCCTTACCTCATGCTACAAACATCACATACTGCACTTCACTCATAGCAAAACCATTTTAAACTCTAGAATATCAAATATTTTTCCTGCCTCCTTATTTATATTGTTCCTTCTGCCTGAATCCTCAACCATATTCACTTCTTCAAGTTAACTTAGCCATCGCATATGAATTGGGTGATCAAGTATTTTATAATCCCCACATAGTCTTCTGAATATTTCTCTATCCTAATATATACCACAGTATAATTATCTGTTTAGTGTCTGTTTCTTCAACTGAATGTTAAGTATCTATAAAATAAGGACTCTATTTCTTGAGTGAAAGGTCCAAATTAAGGATATGCTCAGAAGATTCAGTAAAGGCTGGTTGCAAAAATTATCATTCAGGAAATGCCTAGCAGGCCACTGTGATTGAAACAGGAGGGGGGGGGACAGGGTACAACCTTTAAAAGAATGATATAGCTATAGGATATGACAAAGACCTAGCTGGTTAGAATCAACTAGGTTCAAGATGGTGGAAGATTCGACTTAGTAAACCTTGAGCCTCAGTGTATGCTCATTGTAATACATTAGCATAAGCTAAGTGACATACTCACCCAGCACCATGCCAATTCTGAGATGAATCATAGAAGGCCAAAAATTGGGCAGTGGCCCAATTCCTGGAAACCCCCGCCCTCATCCCCAAAATAACTGGAATAATCCTCCCACTCATTAGCCTATGAAATTACCCAGCCCATAAAAACTATCCCCACCATATTTCAGGCTCTCTCTCCTTCTGAGAAGGCCCACATTCTTCCTGTGGGGTGTGTTTCTCCCAAGGTGTTTCACCTTCTAGATGGCCCACATTCTGTTCTCTCTAAATAAATCCACTTCTTACCTATGACTTTGTCTCTCACTAAATTCTTTCTGTGATGAGACATGATGAACTTCAAATTCACCAGCAACATGATCACTGTGGCACCAGAATCATAAAAGGATGTGAGAAATAACACTGCAAACGGTTGGGGCAGATAAGGATTGTGACCTAAAGATCTTATTCCCATGGCCAGAGAACTTCTACTGGAGGTTTTCAAACAGATGAGGGACAACCTATGATGTGTATGTTAAGAAAATAATGCATAGTAAAGTGATACAATGCGAGAGGCTTAGGGACAGTGCTAAGAAGACAATTTAATAGGCCCAGAAAGAGTTGAGAGAAACAGAATTCATTTTGAGATGAGCTGATTTCCAGAAACTGGCAGATATCCATATGCCAATGTCTACCTTTTCTCCTTGTCTCATGTTAAAAATCTTTCCACATAAACCATTTTATCACACAAATTTCTTATCCTTACCAAAATCAGCATGAAGTTGGAGTTTTCAGTCTAAGGCCCAACAGGCAGAGTCAATCATGAAGCTTTCAGATTTGAAGGTTTTAAGACTAGCCTCGCAAATGGTTGAGATCGCCCAGGGAAGAATGGGGAGAGGAAAAAGAGGGCTGATGGGAGAAGCTTGGCCACGTGTACACTAAGGAGCAAAGGAGAAAGAGACACCGGAGGAGACAAGGAGTGGGCAGAGCAAGGGGGAAGACACACAGAGCAAAACACGCGCTTACCCTCTAATGGGGATAGAGCAGCTCTACCCATAATGCACCCCCAGAAAGACTGTCTTTGGTTTGTATTTATGACCACAGAAGCTGTTTACTGAACATTCAACAGGCTTCAGGGCAAAGTTCCGTCTGAAGAAGGTCACTGCCTGTCTGAGTACTCTATTCTGATGCTTTGGCTCCATCTAGATAGACGCTAGTACATAAGTACACTTTTCCTGATTGCTACTTTTATTGTTGGCAAATGCTTCAAATCACTCATAGAAAAAGAAGAGTAATAAGATTATGAAATTGTCGTTAACTATTCATCCGATTACTGCCTTGACAGTTTTCTCTGATGACTCTTTATCAACACAGAAATTTTATTTCAACATGTTTTTCACAATGGTAAAAAACTCAAGACCACTTAGGATGTTTTCCCTCTTCTTCGGATTGATGTTTTTAAACCAGAGGGTTGGAAATTTGGTGGTGATAAGACATTTATAAGAAAAAATATCCTTCTGCATAATCCTTTCTAGCATGAAACAGTGAGAAAAACAAAATTCTTTACTTGAAAATCACGAACGCTTCCTTTTACGTGAGCTAATGTAAACCCTATAAAAGCCCTCTCAAACTTTTAGAATATGATTACCTTTTAGAATATGATACATATGCCTGTATGCACAATTTCTGGGTTCTCATCCTAAGAAATAGAGACTGCACAGAAAGGATGGAACAATGGTATGGAAATTCACCATCCTCTCCAATTGGACTCTTTATTGCAGACTTATTGCTTCCATGTGTTAAAAAAAAAAAAAATTCAAATCTTTAAGCAGCCCCAATCCCTAAAATTTTTGGCACTCTTATTGAGCACTAAATCCAGAGAAGAAAAAAAAAAATTATATTATTATCCCAAGCTTATCTGAGTCAAGATTTAGTTGATCATTATGGGAATGTATTAGAAATTAATAATAAAGTTGGTTTCTACAAGGCTTAAAGACAGTACACTATTTAAAACTACTAAAATACCAAAACTATTTAGTGTTAATATTGATAAATAATATCTATTCTGAATTCTGTATTCTAGGATATTTGATATATATAAATTGGGGGAAATATTTAAATGGATGAGGTTAACATATTTTTCTACACAGTAAATTTTTTTTTAAGCTGTGATTACATAAAGCTGAGGAATACAAACATCACATCAAATTAAATCATAATTTTCCAAAACAACACAATCTTCACTCAAACTCCACAATGAGGTCAACGAATTAGCTAAACTCTGTTGTCTCTGCACTTTTCCACAAATCAGGGTACAGAATGGAATGTGTAACTCCCTAAAAGAAGCTCTCCTCCAAGTTTCAGTATGTGTCAAAGGAAAGAAGGGAAAAGTTCCCTCACCCCAAAGTGAGAACAGATGGGAATGTAAAGTTAGATGGGAAGAGACAGTGAAGCCTTGGATGACCGACCCAGAAATCATCCCCCGAGGGAGCCAGATACACCAGACCTCACTCAGCTTGTTCTGCCCTTCAGTTAACTTCCAAATTAATCCAGTAGGAATGCAAAGGAGTGCTCAGCTTTGATGGATTGGTTTTGATTTTTCTAAGCATTTACATAAATTTTATGAAGAAACTAGTGAGAGATATAAGTTTCAAATGTTAGGTTTAATTAATACAAAGTAGTCTCCTAAACACTTTTGTGACTTTAACATTACTCCCAGCAAAGACTGGTAACAATGAATATTTATTGAAATAATAAAATAAATGGCTTTAGGAAAAAGACGCAACGGGCATGAGAAAATTTGTGTACACTGAACTCCTTGTATGATAGAAGAACCATCTGCTATAAATTGAAAAGTTATATAAATAAAATATGGACATATTTTATGTTCATTCTTTTCATATTTTATCTAGCTAAAAATCATCAGTAGGAAAGCCAGCAATACTTCCCATACTTGCAAAAAACTTCCTTTACTTGACATTCAATATTATACAACGTGATATAATTTTTCCACCAAAAAATATTAGTTATAAACTTAAAGAAATATTGTCTAAAATGCTGTATTCTCGTGAAGATTTTTAACTTTTAATATGGGAAATAATTTAAAATTTGAGGAAAATAGAAAATAGTGCTCTCAGTTTTGAATTAAAAGAATAGTTCTGTTGTTAATAGTCGTTCTCTCAAAATATTATATTTTTAAGAGCAATTTCGTAAGATTAAGCATGAGCTCTTACAGAACTACCAAATATCTTCCACAAAATGATGCTTGGGGAGTACATTTTGTTTGTGTTTGTTCACTTTCACATAAAATTTAAATGTGTTGATACAACGAGAATAACTCAGCATTTTAATCCTTAGTGCTCACGTGTACAGATCACTCTCATCCCTAACTTCAAACTTCTTTTCTAGGACAACAATGAAAAGTTCTCTATGTACCTTTTCCCTGTGTCCCAGAAAATTGCTTTCAAAATCTTAACCCTGCTTTATCTTTTTTGACCTTACAAAATATACACAACAAAAAGAAACAGAGAAGCATGAACTGTTCCCAGTGGTGAAAGCAGCTGCACCTCACACATAAGTGATTTCAGTTTAAACAAACCCAGGCACTGGGTAATTTGATACAGGCTTCACTTACAATAGGGAATGTGACCGATCTTCCGTAAAGAAGATGCTCAATATGATATGCCGCATTTATTTGAACATGTGCATGAAACAATTACTGAAAAGTAGATTATATTATTCAGATTACTCTACACTTTATGCAGACATTACCACCAATTTTTTTTTTTTAACCCTCTCAAAGTGTTTAGCATTTCTTTTCTTTCTAGTCAACACACAAAGGCCACAACAGGCAGACTATTTAGGGATACTATGCTGATTATATTTTGCTAAAATTTACTTTCTAGCCTTTCCATTTGTACAAGTAATATCTGAATTTGGCAAAAACAACTGCGAACATTTCTAAATCTTTTTCATATTAATAAACCCAAATTCTAATTCCCCAAAACATCAAAAGAAGATCCCTCTACAGATTTTATATTGTTTCCTTAAATCATTTTGTGATTTGTTGGTGGAAAAGTTCACACATGGGAAACAGAGAACATTTTACAATGAATCCAAAATTTCTATCTTTCTCCTGTGGCGGGAGGGGTACTCTGAATAAAGAATGTGCACTCAACATTTACTCAAGACTCCTATCTTAGACCCAAATCTTCCACTTAATTTTAAAATTGGTTCAATCACGAGCACTGTGAATGACAAACACTCATCTGATAAAGGAATACAGTTGGTTTGGCTTCAAAATTTCTCAGACCTCAGACACTCAGGATCAGTGGGAGTTTTGGGAGTCTGAGTATTATAAGGTATGGTCTTTGTTCTGGTGTCTTCGTATTATGATAAAAAATATGACCATATTCTGGATCATCTCTTTCACAAACTTGATCACTGATTATTATCATATAACTTCAGGATCTGATTTTGATACAGTGTTTATGACCTTGGTGTTAACTTTTTACACTGACTGTATTTAGTTCATAATATGATATTCCCCAAACTAGAATTCACTGGTTTACTCTTGGAGCCTAAGAGACAATTTTCCTTCAACACAAGTCCACATATTTTTCAAGACCAGTAGACACTAGGTTAGATAATCTTTCTAATTCTTTTCCACACTGAAACATATATTACATTCTATTTCAGCTTATAACAATTAATGGAATTCAAATTTTAAAAGCATATTTAGAGAAATCAGATTTTAGTTATAATGTCTAAATTCTATGTTCTACTTATTTTTCTTTTACCTTTAAATGATAGTGAAATTTTTGAGATAACAGTAAGATGATATTCAGTGAGCAAAATGAAACAAGGCTATCAAACAGAGGTTCCATTAGCAATAGCCAGTTCCTCTCATTCAAATGGGTTTAGTGGACCACATATTAAGTAGGAATCAGAAAATCCTAGTTTCTTTTTCCAGTTGGCCTTTGACTTGAAATGGAATCTTGGTGTTAGTGATTCATTCTTGCAAGCCCCATTTTTTTTTTCTTTCCAAAGATAGTACATTACTCATGAATAAAATGCACAGTAAATACCAGATATTCGTATTACATAATGATAAGCAATATGCTTCAAATTGTAGCCTCTATAATAAAGAAAACAAATCTACAAAACTCAAGTATTTTCTTAATTTTGTTAATGGTAATATATACAATATGTAAAAATAACAGCATACTTTTTATCATAATTCTTTTGATCTAGTTTTAATGCTTAAATTTGATTCATCTAATTTTAAAATAATTATAACATTGTCAATTCATATTTAAAGATATTTTATTGGTAGAAATGATCAAAGTTCATATCTCATAACTTCATATCAAAGTTTTAAAACTTAAACTCTTAAAGGAATTTTCAGTGCATATGTATCTCAACAATAGAATCATCTTACCACCAGTAAGGTAAAATGTTTACCAGCTACAAAGATACTCTAAATTTAAAATTCATTCAAATTTCCACTTAAAATATAGTTAAATTTTTTATTTTAAAAAATTATAAAGATGAAGCATTTAAATAATCTTATTCATATCTAAATATAAACGTGAATGAAAGTTTCAAGTAAAAATCCTCTAAAGAGGTCTGTGGAATTTTTTCCTGATAATCAGCATCTTAACTGAATACTTTTTAAAAAGAGGCTTTTAAACCATTTCAAAAGTGTTCAATAGCATAATGTAATGCAGTTAATCAAATTAATAAATTAATCATTGACAGTAAAATTATTTACTGAATTTAAATTACTGATTTTTGACAGGTTCATTTTTTTTTGTAAGGTGAAGGCTATTAAAATCAGTCTTATAAACCATTTCCTGATAAGCTTTATCATGAAAAGTTCTATCAAAAGAGAAACATCACATTCAAATTTAAGAGTTTGCTTTTCTGGTTATCCTAGCAAACATAGCCCACATGAGTTTCTTAAGATCATTTCAAACTTCCTTCTTCCTATTAAGGAATTTTTCAGCTTTTAAGATTTCTTTTTAAGAAGATGTAATCCGACCATTAGCTGAAGGACAGTGAACTGGAGTCAAACGCAAAAATGTACATTTCTAAACAGTGCATACTTTTACATATTGTGATAAGTAATTTTGTTCTTGGAACAGACATATGCAATTGCACAAATGCTTACATCAGTGCCAAAAAGTTACTCTACCTGAACCGTTGAGCTGATCTCAGAGGCAAAGCCGCCCGTCAAAGGAGCCTCGTGACTTACTAGCAGTCGCCCTGTTTTGATCACAGACTGAAAGAGAAAAGGAAGTCTGAGACTGAAGAGAACTCATATTTCAAGTATACAATGGCAGTTTTAAGTAATAAAAATAGATTATTTATATCCAATAAACAATTTAAAATTAGCATTTCAATTTTATGCCAAATAAGTTGTAACTCCCTTTCAACCGGACAGTTGTTTGACTTTTGCACTGCTAAAAAAGTTTTCAGTAGTTTAGAATCCTATGGCAAAAGAAAAATGAGATTTGTAATTCTATGTATGTCATTAAAAATGTACTTTTGTGCTATAAATGGAATTATTTTATTTCAAGTTTTCCTGAGTATCATTTCTTTCATCATATGACTTTAAGAATGAAAGTGTCTTCTTGTCCATTTGGGAACATATGTGCACATATATAAGTAGTCTTAGGACATTTTTGTGTGGGTGCTGAGAAGGAAAACATAAAAATAGCATGTAAAAACTGTAACAAAGGAAAAGCTCAAGCCACTAGACATTAAAGAAAACCAAGCAAGCAGAAATCACCAGGAAAGTAAAAGGCAATTACAACTCTCTTCATTCAAGTGCACTGAAATTTGGTTAACGACCACAAGTCCATTTTAAAGTAGAAAATGTCACAGACAACAAGGACATATTCTCAACACTGGCTTGGTGTGGTGTGCATGGCATACTCTGTACAATAATAAATCAAAAAGTAGAGCTATGATATCATAGCAGGATGCCAGGGTGGCAGAAGGTTAAAAAATATTAAAATCAACAGCAAGCTACTGCTTAAAATACGTTACACAATTACCATATTACAAAGGAGAAGCTGTAATGTCTCCTCTACATTTCCAATCAGTTGATATCATCTTCTTTAAATTCTACATTACTATTTTAGAAACATGAAATAAAATTCTTCCAAACAAAAAGCTTACAGGCAGAGGTCATTTGAGTGCCCTTCACTTTACTGCGCTTTGCACATAATTGCAGTTTTTACAAACTGAAGTTGACACTCTCAGATGATGGTTAGCATTATTTTTTAGCAATATTTTTAAAATTAAGATAACATACATTTTTTAGACATAATGTTATTATACACTTTATAGACTACAGTGTAGTGTAAACATAATTTTTATATGCATTAGGAAGCCAAAACATTCATGTCACTCGCTTTATTGCAGTATTTGCTTTATTTCGGCCGTCTGAAACCGAATCCTCAATATCTCCAAGGTATGCCTGTGTATAAATTAAAAATATTTCCTTCATTCTAGGCAATTAAAGTTTAGAATTTCAAGAGCATGCAGCAGTTTCAGCCTGCAGATGTAAAACTCCAAGATATGGCCAGTAGCCACGACAAAAATAAGTTACTATATCTACTATGTAAATAGTGACTGAAGAATGTAAAATTTTATGAACACTTTAAAGAACACCATTGCCTACTAATGAAATATTAACCTTGGAACATGTTGGGTTTTGAATTTTATGACTATGATTAATTATGCCAGTGTGAAAGGCACAAATTAAATTTTAAGCACCTGGTTAGAAATATAAAGCCAAAAATATTCCACAATCAGGAAAAAAATAAATGCATTCTCAAAGCATTTCCTAAAAAGGTGTCCTTTAACGATTGCCTATTCAATAAATAGATTTGACAATCAAACCTTTCTTAAAGCTCTGAAACCCGGAACTCTGCCAACATAAGAGCGTCTAAGAATGATACAGTCAAAATCCATCTCAGCTAGACTGTGCAACCTAGCTAGTGGGTAGAAATGAGAAACATCTATAAAAATGCTGTAATTATGTTCAAACCTCATACAACAGAGCTGGTATTTTTTATGTGAACTGAGTCTTATCCAAGATCAAATGACAAACTTGAGAATGGTCTCAAAAGGCTAATAAGCAGCCAAGGCCAGTGGCCTACCCTTCCTCTAGCCTGCAGAAGGTAGTAAGGACACTAAGCACACACACATGTACTCAAGGTAGAAGGTTCCAACCTGTGGTGTTCATGCAACATGATGTGTAAGCAGATAAGCTCTGTCAACAGGAAAAAGCTAAATAAAACGAGATACATCAATACAGCAGAGTATTATACAGTCGTGAAAAAGACTGAGGGCAGGCAACAGTGCCTGTGATAAGCTAGTTGATAAAATAAGCAAATTGCAGAAAAACATCATCTCATTTTTCTGAAAAGCCACCACCTCAATAGTGGGGACACCAGTAAATATAGCCATATACATTGAGCCAACATGTATAAATAGTCTAGAAGAATTTATTCCAAACTATCAAAACTTGTTTCTCCTGCACACTGACAGTGAAGGGAGTGTGGGGAAAAAAGCTTTTGCTTCTCATTTTTATTTTCCGTGAAAAGTATATTTATGTTATTGAAAATATTCTCAATAAGTCTAAAATAAATAAAAACAAAAGGAAGGATCTTTCAAATTGATGCTGAAGGTAACAAATGCATGTGATGTTACAGTCATAATCTCAAAAAAATAATATTTTTATGTTATCTTAGGAGTAGCTTCAGATACAAGGGAACCCTGAGATCCCAAACTCCACCAGCAAATAGGCACAGTGATAACACAGGGAGTAAGCCAGCCCTGTGCCAGGCTCTGTATGACTAGTTGAATGTCAAGATCATAACCAGCCCATCTCTTGACCTTCAAGCTGGATCCCAGACAAAATGGGAAATCAGCTATTAGCATCAGAGAAGGTGAAGTTCTCCAACACTTCTGCAAGTATGTTACGTTAAAATGCAAGTTCTTGAATCAGGAGTTATACTGACAGTTCTGAAAGTAATTCTAGAAAATTTTAAAACCCCAAGACTTAAAGGGTAGACACAAAATGAAAAGTTAACAATGCTGCGAGTCTATGGAAATTGTCAAAGCACCCGAACCAGTGAGAAAGTGAAGCTACAGCAACAAGGGAGGAGTCAGAAATAATAATCAAAATCCCTAAACCACTGATTATCACAGTGGTTGCTCTATGTTAGACTCTGAGCCTAGTCTTTTAATTTATTTAATTGTGACTGCACTTAAATTTCATTTCTGCTTCTTAAATTCATCTAGTCCCTGAAAAGTATTAAAATGTATAAAATAAAATTACATCAAATTCTGAAAAATGCCCAAGTATAAATAAAACATTGACATTTGCAAAAAAAATAACATCCATCATAAAAGGGTGAGTCTATAAACAGAATTCCAAGATTCTGTAAGGTCCATAAAGAAGGCTGAGTGCCAAAGAATTGATGCTTTCAAACTGTAGTGCTAGAGAAGACTCTTGAGAGTCCCTTGGACAGCAAGGAGATCAAATCAGTCCATCCTAAAGGAAATCAATTCTGAATATTCATTGGAAGGACTGATGCTGAAGCTGAGGCTCTAATAGTTTAGCCACCTTATGTAAAGAACCAACTCATTGGAAAAGACCCTGATGCTAAGAAAGATGGAAGGCAAAAGGAGAAGAGGGCAGCAGAGGATGAGATGGTTAGACAACATCACTGACTCAATGGACATGAATTTGAGCAAACTCTGGGAGACAGAGGACAGAGGAGCTTGGAGTGCGGCAGTCCATGGGGTCACAAAGAGTCACACACGACTTAGTGAATGATCACTGAACAAGTATAAATTCAACTTGGTCTGTGCTTTTTATCATTGATAATTTTAACTTACTAAAATTTCTGACGATAGCTTCTTTTCTATTTTAGAAACTATTAATACTATTAGTATTACAATAATGAGATCACTGCAAATATACAAAGTAAAGTGTTACTCTTTCCATGCTTGGTGATTCAACTAGACATTCTGGTTAAACTACATCTTCTGTCAACTTTAACAGGCATTTCATTTTCATACATTAAGGCACACTGATATCCAGCTGCTGGGAAATTTTTCTAGCTAAATTTAGCATTCTGACCTACTTAGATAGTAAAAATATGATGCCTTTCAATGGAGATAGCCATTAACCTTTTAAAAATAAATCATTGTAGATATAAACACTAATAAGGGTTTACTATTCCCTTTCTTTACAAAAAAAAGGTGATATTTCAAGTTTCAAGTTTTCTTCTGAGATAAATGTAATGCTCCACTCGAAAAAAAAATTTAAGAGTTTTTAAAAAACTTTTCAATAGGAAAGCTAAACCTATCACAGCCAGGAAAGATCACATAAGGCTGGATTTTCCAGTATCTGCTTCTTCAGCTTCTTGCCACTGAGACCTGCTCCAGGATCCTGGCCTCAGCCAGAGAGAGCAGTAATGAGTTAGAGACGCTAATGGCACCAGGAAAAGCTGAGCCAATTCAAGATGAGGACCCCAAATAACATGTCAGTGTCCCCTAGTAATCATAGTTTAGTCACTAAGTCATGTCCGACTCCTGCGACCCTGCCAGGCTCCGCTGTCCAAGGGATTCTTCAGCAAGAATGCTGGAGTGGGTGGCCATTCCCTTCTCCATCAGTGTCCCTTACCAGAAAACGAACGGGCTTTCCCTGTGAGGGCTGGAGAAATTTGTCAAGAAACCTTAAAAAGCAATTCTGAAAGGCAAGGAGTAAAACAACCTATGGCCGTCAAATCTGCCCTGGGCTTCTCCCAGAGATTCTCACTCTTTCTGTCGTCCCCTCCCCCAGGGCATCAACGAGAGGGGATCTCAGAGGAGCCACCAAAAGCTTAATGCTGAATGCGCAAGGACATTGCAGCTCAGACGGCAAAGCATCTGCCTGCAGTGTGGGAGACCTGGGTTCGATCCCTGGGTCGCGAAGATCCTCAGGAGAAGGGAATGGCTACTTACCCACTCCAGTATTTTTGCCTGGAATATTCCACAGACAGAGGAGCCTGGTGGGCTACAGTTCACAGGATTGCAAAGAGTCGGACACAACTGAGCAATTCACATACACACACCAACAGATCACAGCACCCCTGCTCTGAAAGAACCTTCAGGATACCTTGTCCCTAGTTTGTTCCTGACTTTTCCCCATTGTCCATCTCTTGCCCAGACATCACTACTAATGGCCACAACGTCAAGTTATCTACGTGGGACATCTAGCCCAAGGCTAAGACTATGGGAGACACTCCAGGAAAGTCAACTAGCTAAAAATTCATTAAAATAATTAAACTATATTAAGTATGTCCTTCTTAATGTCTTGAAGCTACTGCTTTCTTAGCAAAATCTGCTTTTAAGATAGCACAATGGCATACATCAGCACTTCCCAGAACAGTGTCTCTACAAAATAACAGACTCTAAATTGAGGACATTTTAATGGAGCTTTAACAATAAGATATCTGTAATAATAGCAGAGTTGAGAAGTTAAACTCTGTTAAAATGACTGCACAGATTTTGGCTTGCCCAAACACGGGACATATGTTTTTGTGAATGCAGCCTTTAAAGATTTTAGCACAATCCAACCAGGAAAACTGTTAAGCTGTCATTCCAGGAGAAAATGATACAGAAAGGCAGACCATTAAGCTTGCATATGTCTGAAAGTGCAACACACATTCAAAAAGCAAAAGTGTATTTTTTTTTTAATCTCTGATTCAAAACCTATAGCAAGATCCTCTTCTTACAAAGTAAATCAACCTGACCTGTGCCAAGTTCAGTGGCTTACTCTGATGACTGACAAGATAAAGTAGGAATATTACACTGGATAGGCCATTTACAGCCCTTTTAACACTTTTTATCTGAATATAAAGATAATGAAAAGCAAAAGAAACCTCAGAGCTGGCCTTTACTAGTTCCTTTCGAAATCAAATCTGCTTATAAATATATATGAGTAGAAGTAAGAGTCAAGTTGCATCTTTGTTCCATTAATGAAGAGCACGTCCATAACAACTAAAGGACATGGTTTTAATTAGCCCCAAATATCACTAAGATAAATTAAATTTTTGAGATGTTTTCTTATTTAGTAGCCAAGTGCATTTGTCACATTAGCTAAAAAGAAACTTCACAATCAGTCACAGGCTAACAAATGCATTCATATATGCCTAGTAACTACTATTTATCTGCAAGAGTGTCACACACAATCAGACCACTGGCTGATATTCCTCTGGAGAAATACCAGTGCTGAAAGAGAAGGAAGAGTCATGAACTCCAGAGAAAGTTCGGAAAACTCCATTTTGGCAAGGCTATTAGTAATGGTGTTANCACACGACTTAGTGAATGATCACTGAACAAGTATAAATTCAACTTGGTCTGTGCTTTTTATCATTGATAATTTTAACTTACTAAAATTTCTGACGATAGCTTCTATTTTAGAAACTATTAATACTATTAGTATTACAATAATGAGATCACTGCAAATATACAAAGTAAAGTGTTACTCTTTCCATGCTTGGTGATTCAACTAGACATTCTGGTTAAACTACATCTTCTGTCAACTTTAACAGGCATTTCATTTTCATACATTAAGGCACACTGATATCCAGCTGCTGGGAAATTTTTCTAGCTAAATTTAGCATTCTGACCTACTTAGATAGTAAAAATATGATGCCTTTCAATGGAGATAGCCATTAACCTTTTAAAAATAAATCATTGTAGATATAAACACTAATAAGGGTTTACTATTCCCTTTCTTTACAAAAAAAAGGTGATATTTCAAGTTTCAAGTTTTCTTCTGAGATAAATGTAATGCTCCACTCGAAAAAAAAATTTAAGAGTTTTTAAAAAACTTTTCAATAGGAAAGCTAAACCTATCACAGCCAGGAAAGATCACATAAGGCTGGATTTTCCAGTATCTGCTTCTTCAGCTTCTTGCCACTGAGACCTGCTCCAGGATCCTGGCCTCAGCCAGAGAGAGCAGTAATGAGTTAGAGACGCTAATGGCACCAGGAAAAGCTGAGCCAATTCAAGATGAGGACCCCAAATAACATGTCAGTGTCCCCTAGTAATCATAGTTTAGTCACTAAGTCATGTCCGACTCCTGCGACCCTGCCAGGCTCCGCTGTCCAAGGGATTCTTCAGCAAGAATGCTGGAGTGGGTGGCCATTCCCTTCTCCATCAGTGTCCCTTACCAGAAAACGAACGGGCTTTCCCTGTGAGGGCTGGAGAAATTTGTCAAGAAACCTTAAAAAGCAATTCTGAAAGGCAAGGAGTAAAACAACCTATGGCCGTCAAATCTGCCCTGGGCTTCTCCCAGAGATTCTCACTCTTTCTGTCGTCCCCTCCCCCAGGGCATCAACGAGAGGGGATCTCAGAGGAGCCACCAAAAGCTTAATGCTGAATGCGCAAGGACATTGCAGCTCAGACGGCAAAGCATCTGCCTGCAGTGTGGGAGACCTGGGTTCGATCCCTGGGTCGCGAAGATCCTCAGGAGAAGGGAATGGCTACTTACCCACTCCAGTATTTTTGCCTGGAATATTCCACAGACAGAGGAGCCTGGTGGGCTACAGTTCACAGGATTGCAAAGAGTCGGACACAACTGAGCAATTCACATACACACACCAACAGATCACAGCACCCCTGCTCTGAAAGAACCTTCAGGATACCTTGTCCCTAGTTTGTTCCTGACTTTTCCCCATTGTCCATCTCTTGCCCAGACATCACTACTAATGGCCACAACGTCAAGTTATCTACGTGGGACATCTAGCCCAAGGCTAAGACTATGGGAGACACTCCAGGAAAGTCAACTAGCTAAAAATTCATTAAAATAATTAAACTATATTAAGTATGTCCTTCTTAATGTCTTGAAGCTACTGCTTTCTTAGCAAAATCTGCTTTTAAGATAGCACAATGGCATACATCAGCACTTCCCAGAACAGTGTCTCTACAAAATAACAGACTCTAAATTGAGGACATTTTAATGGAGCTTTAACAATAAGATATCTGTAATAATAGCAGAGTTGAGAAGTTAAACTCTGTTAAAATGACTGCACAGATTTTGGCTTGCCCAAACACGGGACATATGTTTTTGTGAATGCAGCCTTTAAAGATTTTAGCACAATCCAACCAGGAAAACTGTTAAGCTGTCATTCCAGGAGAAAATGATACAGAAAGGCAGACCATTAAGCTTGCATATGTCTGAAAGTGCAACACACATTCAAAAAGCAAAAGTGTATTTTTTTTTTTAATCTCTGATTCAAAACCTATAGCAAGATCCTCTTCTTACAAAGTAAATCAACCTGACCTGTGCCAAGTTCAGTGGCTTACTCTGATGACTGACAAGATAAAGTAGGAATATTACACTGGATAGGCCATTTACAGCCCTTTTAACACTTTTTATCTGAATATAAAGATAATGAAAAGCAAAAGAAACCTCAGAGCTGGCCTTTACTAGTTCCTTTCGAAATCAAATCTGCTTATAAATATATATGAGTAGAAGTAAGAGTCAAGTTGCATCTTTGTTCCATTAATGAAGAGCACGTCCATAACAACTAAAGGACATGGTTTTAATTAGCCCCAAATATCACTAAGATAAATTAAATTTTTGAGATGTTTTCTTATTTAGTAGCCAAGTGCATTTGTCACATTAGCTAAAAAGAAACTTCACAATCAGTCACAGGCTAACAAATGCATTCATATATGCCTAGTAACTACTATTTATCTGCAAGAGTGTCACACACAATCAGACCACTGGCTGATATTCCTCTGGAGAAATACCAGTGCTGAAAGAGAAGGAAGAGTCATGAACTCCAGAGAAAGTTCGGAAAACTCCATTTTGGCAAGGCTATTAGTAATGGTGTTAGAAAGAGTTTGGTATCATAGGAAATTGGTGTAAACGGAGAAAAACTAAATCCTTAGAGCTTTCTTACCCATGTGGAAAAAGTAGGTAAGGGAGCAGGCGGAGCATGAAGAGAACTGAAAAAAGTCAACAGAAGAAGAATGAGCAAATCACTCTGACAAAGGCATGAAGGGTTTGGGAAAATGTCAGACAACTTCACTGGTTCACTCTTGCCTGCGTTACTGGCATAATCGGAGCTGACGAGCCTAGGAAAAAAGCACTTTTTCAAAAATTAAAAGTGGAAGTCTTTCTGAAAGTTATTTCAAAGCATGTCAGACGAACGTGCTGCCGTCACTCAACCTAACCTTCCCAGTTTGTGTCGTTATAGTCCCTCCAGGCTCCAGGCACATCAGGCTACTCGCTAGTCCATGACTGTGACCCATATTTTCCTACCTCTGAGTTTGTTCCCCAAATTCTGGAGGCTAACCGTGATCTAACCCTCTTTCCAGCATCATCTCACACAACCCCTCCCTCCCTGATCCCCCCAACTAGCTAGGCTTTTCCTTATTTTAAACCCTATGTTACCCTTTTCCTTTTTTCTGATCATATTATACACATATTATATACTCTTGAGAGTCCCCTGGGCAGCAAGGAGATCCAACCAGTCAATCCTAAAGGAAATCAATCCTGAATATTCATTGGAAGGACTGATGCTGAAGCTCCAATTTGGCCACCTGATGCCAAGAGTTGACTCATTGGAAAAGACCCTGATGCTAGGAAAGATTGAGCACACGAGGAGAAGGGAAGGACAGAGGATGAGATGGTGGGATGGCATCACTGACTCAATGGACGTGAGTTTGAGCAAATTCCAGGAATTGGTGAAGGACAGGGAAGCCTGGCGTGCTGCAGTTCATGGGGTCGCAAAGAGTCTGAGATGAACAAGCAACTGAATGACAACAACATTGTTACATAACCTCCTAGTAATCATTTCCTAACAGAATTTAAGGTGGCCAACATGGCAAGGATATTCTGTGAGTCTGAAAGGATTCAAGAGCAAGAATCAGGCGCTAGGTCAAGGCAGCACTCACTGCCATCCCTCTGTTAGGAGCATCAGCAATTTATCTTGTAGGAGAGCCCTGAGTCCATCTGTCCCATTACCAACCACGCTCAAAACTGCAAATTCAAAGATGGGGGACTCTTATTTAAACCTGCGTCTACTGCAGAATACAGCACATGACAAAATCTCCATTAAACTGAGCAAACTGTGCTCACTGTATTATTTGGGGACAAATGCATATGTTATTAAAATTAAAAGTTTGAAAAATTACCTAAGCATCTTTTTTGCTTCTTCACGTGGGGATTTTTTTTCTTTTTAATAGAAGAGGTGTGTGTATCTCTATACTGTCTCTGCCAGCAGACTCCAAATCACTCAAGAGCACAAAATTTAGAAAATATCAAGTATTCCATACCTAATCACAATATCTAATATGCGATTATAAATGTAGATACTCAATAAATGTTAATATTGATTTTTTTTAAAGCATCACAGAAATTTAAATGAGTCACCAACAAGCTTCCAATTTTCTGTTGCCTTGAAACTGTTGCTGCTGCTGCTGCTGCTGCTGTTAAGTCGCTTCAGTCGTGTTCGACCCTGTGCGATCCCATAGATGGCAGCCCAGCAGGCTCCCTTGTCCCTGGGATTCTCCAGGCAAGAACACTGGAGTAGGGTGCCACTTCCTTCTCCAGAGGGACTAGTCATGCTATAAAAGGCATTGAAAGGGAAGTCCTAAAAATTAAGTTCTAATCATCATTCTAATTCTAATTAAGGACTACCCTGGACCAGCTCTGCCTTTTTCTCCTACTCTAGATTGGTTTTAGAATAAGAAGTTAGCAGTACGCATGTATTTCTGCTTTTGCATACATCTTTTGTAAATGTGTGACTGGAAAAACACACACAACATTTCCTTTCCTTGGTACTGAACATAAATTTTGAACATAAATTTTCTTTCCTGTTGACAAGAGCTCACATACCATGTGATAAAGGTATTGGACTGGTAGATGTTTATTAGATATGTAGTGAAATATAGGTAAATTTAAGTAAATATCTCTTAAAAGTTCTTTTGTTTTTCCATTTTCCCCTTTAGCTTAATCAACCACCTATAGGGATCAACATAATTTTTTGTGTGCCAAAACAAATTGTGAAAGATTAAGGTAGCCATTTCCCACGTTGTTTTCTAATCTTCATTTTTATCACTGCCCTATCTTTTTTCAGTGAGAATTAAAATACTTCCATAAACTTACACCCAATCTCCATTACAACTCCGTTTCCTTTATGAAAAGGAGAAATTATAGCGTGTCATTTGAATATTTATTGACCTCTGTGTTGTAGAATTTTAGAAAGTTGTTCACAAAGACAATTAAAAGGTCGAGCTGAGGGACGTCTCTGGTGGTCCAGCAGTTAAGAACCTGCCTGCCAATGCAGGCGCCACCGGTTTGATCCCTGGTCCGGGAAGATTCCACATACACTGGGACACCTAAGCCTGGGCGCCAGAACTACTGAACCTGGGCTTTAGAGCTCATGAGCCATAACTACTAAACTCGCATGTCACAACGATGGAAGCCCATGCACTCTATAGAGATCGTGCTCCAACAAGAAGCTTCCACAATGAGAAGTGCCTGCACCACAACTAGATAGTAGCCACCGCTCCCTGCAACAAGAAAGTTTAAGCACAGCAAGGAAGACCCAGTGTAGCCAAAAACAAAATAAGTTAATTTGTTTTAAAAAGTCAAGCTGTACTTTGACACACAATCAGGGTGTTGTGTTTCCTACAGCTTCTATTCTTAGAGCATCCTTAGCTCTTCCAGGCTTCTCTGAAGTGTGCAATACACGCATGCTAAGTCACTTCAGTCGTGTCTGAGTCTTTGCAATCCTATGCATTGTAGCCCACCGGGCTCCTCTGTCCATGGGATTCTCCAAGAAAGAATACTGGAGTGGGTTGCCATGCCTTCCTCCAGGAGATCTTCCAGACCCAGGGATCAAACCCACATCTCTTATGTCTCCTGCACTGGCAGGTGGGTTCTTTACCATGAGAGCCACCCATCAAGCCCACTGGCAGGAAACATTCAGAAGTACCATCTAATTAAATCATACTGTAAATTGCTTATATTCTTGTAATACATGGAAAGTGGTAGTACGATTTCTGTACATACTACATGGCAAATCAGGAACCTGATTTAGCAATAAAGACCACTGGTGGGACCATTTCATTACATTTATTATTCACTAATTTAGGGAGCAGCCATGAAATTAAAAGATGCTTACTCCTTGGAAGAAAAGTTATGACTAACCTAGATAGCATATTCAAAAGCAGAGACATTAGTTTGCCAACAAAGGTCCATCTAGTCAAGGCTATGGTTTTTTCAGTGATCATGCATGAATGTGAGAGTTGGACTGTGAAGAAGGCTGAACACTGAAGAATTGATGCTTTTGAACTGTGGTGTTGGAGAATACTCTTGAGAGTCCCTTGGACTGCAAGGAGATCCAACCAGTCCATTCTAAAGGAGATCAGTCCTGGGTGTTCTTTGTAAGGAATGATGCTAAAGCTGAAACTCCAGCACTTTGGCCACCTCATGTGAAGAGTTGACTCATTGGAAAAGACCCTGATGCTGGGAGGGATTGCGGGCAGGAGGAGAAGGGGACGACTGAGGATGAGATGGCTGGATGGCATCACCGACTCGATGGACGTGAGTCTGAGTGAACTCCAGGAGTTGGTGATGGACAGGGAGGCCTGGCGTGCTGCGATTCATGGGGTTGCAAAAGAGTCGGAAATGACTGAGGAACTGAACTGACTGGACTGACTGACTTTCATTCAAGTAATAACTTGTTACCATGCTATTATATACATATTGAGGGAAGAGGTTGATAATTCACAGACAGTTTATGTACCTAGTTTAGCATCTAGGTTATGAATATGAGCTGAAAGAAAATTCCATATATGGAATTCTATTTGCTTCACCGTTTCCACCATTTTTAAGTACAGTTCTGTGGCATTAAGCGTATTCACAGTACAACCATCACCACCATACAACGCCAGAATTTTTTTCATTTTTTTTCCCAACTGCAACTCTGTACCCATTAAATAATAACTGCTCAGCCTTCCCTTCCCCTAGGCCCTAGCAACCACCATGTTACTTGTGTCTGTATGAGTTTGCCACTATTCTAGGAACCTCACCTAAGTGGAATCACACAATATTGTCCTTTTGTGACTGGCTTTCTTCCCTTAGCATTATGCCTTTAATGGTCATCCATGTTAAAACTTGTGTTAAAATTTCCTTCCTTAAGGCTGAATAGTAACCCATTAGAGTTACAAATCATATTTTGTTTATCCATTCAGCTTTCAGACCCTTCTGGTTATTGTGGATAACGCTTCTACAGACATGGGTATACAAACATCTGTTTGAGTCTTGGCTTTCAGTTCTTTGATGTATATACCTGGAAGTGGAACTGCTGACCACATGGTAATATTATGTTTAATTTTTAAGGAACAGCCATACTGGTCTCCACAGCAGTTGTACCATTTGACATTCCCACCACCAAAGCACAGGGGTTCTGATTATTCTACATCCTCACCAACACTTGTTTTTTATTTTTTACTTTTTTGATAGTAGCCATCCTAATGGGTATGGGGTGTTAGTTCACTGTGGTTTAGAATTACATTTTCCTAATGGTTCAGTTCAGTTCAGTCGCTCAGTCGTGTCCAACTCTTTGTGACCCCATGAATCGCAGCACGCCAGGCCTCCGTGTCCATCACCAACTCCCGGAGTTCACCTAGACTCTGTCCATCGAGTCAGTGATGCCATCCAGCCATCTCATCCTCTGTCATCCCCTTCTCCTCCTGCCCCCAATCCCTCCTAATGGTAAGTGATGTCTAATAATCAATGATTTTTAAAATCTTTTTCAGTGTTGAATCAGGCTCTTTGACTTTTACTGTTGATACAGATAGTGTTTTCTAAGTGCTTAATGCATCGAATATCTTTAATTTGTCCCTTCTGGGGACCAGAAATAAAATCTTCTCAGAATATGATATATCCTATGAAAAAAATATATAAGCAAACCTATGAAAAAAATATATAAGCAAACTCAATTGTTCACTATGTCTTTTCTGAAAAAGCATTACATCTGGTTTCCTCATGAACCTCTATTTTGAAACATACACAAGGACATTTTTTCCTAAGATGATTTATGTCACATAAATCCTTTGCCCAGTTGATTATCTAAGACAGCACTCCTCTCCTGAAAAATCTTCAGTGGTAAGACAGCTAATTGGAATCACAAAGATAACTTGTAATCAGTAATGGGACCTTGGTAATCACCATCCAAGGCAACAACAGAGTCTAGTTACATATTATATAAGCTCAGAGTCCCATCTCTTTGTTCCATATTCTTCTAATAACTAGAAGATAGAATAATGTCAACTAAGACAGTTTGAAACATTGGTACAAACCAGAAAATCACTGTCTTCACCATATTTGAGTATTACACACAATTTCCCAATTATCTTTTAATGTTGTATAAGTTCCAAAGGTCACTGGTTCATGTCAAAGACAATTTATTGAGCCACTCACATGTTCCAATACTGGGAAAACACAGAAGAGTTAACCCAGGTCCTTATAGGACTGTAATATGGGTTGTCACAATGTCCTAGAACAAAACATACTCAATAAAGAAATAAATTAATTTAAAGGTTGTTTTTTACTTTATTTTGGGGGGCTCCAAAATCACTGCAGATGGTGACTGCAGCCATGAAATTAGAAGACGCTTACTCCTTGGAAGAAAAGTTATGACCAACCTAGGTAGTATATTCAAAAGCAGAGACATTACTTTGTCAACTAAGGTCCGTCTAGTCAAGGCTATGGTTTTNTGTAGGGGGAATTGTGGGGGGGGTGGCAGGAGGTGGAAGCTACCACCATCCAGCAGGTAGGGTCCAGCTACCGTGTACACAGCGCCCCCACACGGACTCATCTGAAATACCATGCACACAGTGCAGAGGCTGAGCAGCTCTGTCCTGAGGTTGTCACTGATTTTCAAACCTGTAGATTCCAGAAAGCTGACCAGTGACACTTAGCACAGCATAATGTATGTCAACTTCACTCTTGCTATTTTTGAGGCACTCTCCCCCACCAGGATATCTGCTTACAGAAGAATAACCATGGAAAGCCTGGTAGTGTCATCTTCATTTTCTTTCATTCATTCCCTTGGCTTCAATCACAGTCTTTATGCTAATGATTTCCAGCTCTGTCACTTGGAGTCAGAGCCTCTCCCAGGCTTCACACACAGGACAGGACGCCTCCAGCCTTCGCCACATCCAAAGCTAACAGCAAGCTCTCTTCACTCCCCCACCCCAAAATTTTGCCCAAACCCTCCCTGCCTTCTCCATTTCACCTCTCATATTCTCAGCCTTGCGGAGCAGTACCACCACTGACCACGTAGGAAGCCTTGGTCATTCCCCTCCCCAGAACAATCACTAAATTTTGCATGTAACTGCCGTTTGACCCACATGTTGAATACAAATTAACCTTCTTTCAAACCAGCTGGTAAGTGATGAGCCCAAAGAAGACTAGAGACAAAAAAAAAAAAAAAAACAACAACAGGCAGGAGAGAGTGTAGTTCCTATTCAAAGAGCAGCACATTTGGAAATGTATTCCATGCTCAAAAAACAGCATAATAGACCCAACAGGAAGCAAAGAAGTCCCAGGGCATGGCTTAAAGGGTAGAAAAAACACAGATGGCTCTCACCAGCTTAGCTTAGGCTTCCCTTGTACCTCACATGGTAAAGAATCTGCCTGCAATGCAGGAGACCCGGGTTCAATGCCCGGCTCGGGAAGATCCCCTGGAGAAGGGAATGGCAACCCATTCCAGTATTCCTGCCTGGAGAATCCCATGGACTGCAGACTGCTAGGCTCCTCTGTCCATGGGATTGCAAGAGTTGGACATGATTTAGCGAACAAACCACCACCTGACCAGCTAGGGTGCTGACTCTGAGAAAAGATGACCTTCTTTAAAATTCAAGCTTAACAGACATGCTGCTGCTGCTGCTGCTAAGTCACTTCAGTCGTGTCTGACTCTGTGCAACCCCATAGACGGCAGCCCACCAGGCTCCCCATCCCTGGGATTCTCCAAGCAAGAATACTACAGTGGGTTGCCATTTCCTTCTCCAATGCATGAAGGTGAAAAGTGGAAGTGAAGTCACTCAGTCGTGTCTGACTCTTCGAGACCCTATGGACTACAGCCTACCAGGCTCCTCTATCCATGGGATTTTCCAGGCAAGAATACTAGAGCGGGGTGCCATTGCCTTCTCCGTTAATAGACATGACTATCCCAAAACACTGAAATGAAAGGGAAATAGATAAAGGAAAAACATTGGGGTTGGCAAAAAGGTTCATTCAGGTTTTTCTTCAAGATCTTACAGGGAAACCCAAACAAACTTTTTGGCTAACCAGAGTACAGTAGTATAGTGAAAATCATAGCAATCACCTAACACTTGTACAGTGCTGAAGTTTGCAGCATTCATACACGTTATTCTCTGAAAAACTCTCAGGCAGGCAAGCAGGACTTATAACTACTGGGCAATGATACTTAGATTCCCACTGATAAGATCCTGAGTGTTTGAATTGCAATTTAAAAAGAATCATGGATCATTCTGAATGTTAAGTAGGAGAAAGCCTCAAACCACCCTGACAAAGCCAGTGTTCAAGTGGTCCTCATCATCCCACAGACTTCCGGTAATAGCCATCAACAGCAATTCACAATGGTGATTATCCAAGAAGCTATTTCAGGAACTACACATTTCANATGTTAAGTAGGAGAAAGCCTCAAACCACCCTGACAAAGCCAGTGTTCAAGTGGTCCTCATCATCCCACAGACTTCCGGTAATAGCCATCAACAGCAATTCACAATGGTGATTATCCAAGAAGCTATTTCAGGAACTACACATTTCAAGAACCATTTCTATTCATTTTTCGTCTCTGATAATAGAATTTGGTAGGCTGGTGACATTCTTCCACCGTCTCCAGAAGCACCAACAGTATGCGCTGTCGTCATAAGTGAGTCATTAAGTCTGTCTTAGAGATAAGAGTCCGGAAGGTGTCAATAAATTGTAAAGACAGGCAAGTGAATCAGAGAGGAGTCAGAATTTAAACTTTGACCAACAATTTCCCCTCTGCATCTAACATTAGCTCATTTTAACACATCTTTGACAAAATAACACTTCAGTTTATAAATATGCATGGACTGCGGCCTGACTCATCCTCACAAAATTAGGGCTATGAATGGCTGAGTATTTCTCTTGTGTGGTGAAACAACTCAGACAGAGGCAATAAGATCTGACAGGTGAGGTGGGTTTGGTGAGTTGTTTGTTTTTGATTAATATCTTCTGATTTGTTTTTCATTCTTACTGATCTTTTTGTTCTACCCAGTAAAGCTGAGACAGCTTCAGTTTAGAGGGACAGGCATGTTGACACAGCCAAGAACAAAGACAAAGCTGTTCAATTCTAGCTTTCAAGACAGAATTGTTTAAATGAGATCAGCAGACGTAACTGTCTTGAACCCACACTTTCTACTGTGAGAGCTTCAAAGAAAAACAGTATGTTTGATGTTCCAACAGCGTTTGTCTTGGAACATGTAGAATTGAGAGTTTATAAGAAAGATATCGAGAGAGCATAGCAGTAGCACAGCATGATATGAGAGCAGTTTCCCTGGCTCTAGAAAGAGAGACAAAAGTTTGATGGATTGCAAGAAGAGATAAGGACCAAAGTCTCTCACTAAATTTAAACATCATCTAGGTCCCCAAAGGTGTGTGTATGCAAGCGTGTATCTGGGTGAGGGATGAACAGGAGATGGCGTGGTAAGATGGTTTAAAAAATTCAGATGGACTGAGCGTATCCACAAACATCCAGGGCTTTGCACAGCTTCCAATCTGAATCCAGTAAGTCATGTCCAACTCTTTGCGACCCATGAACTGCAGCACACCAGGCTTCCCTGTCCTTCACTATTTCATGGGTCCTTCAAGTCAGTGCTGGTAGATATCACAGAGCCGCAGTAGTGAAGTATGGCAGGGTAGAATGGGAGTGAGAAGGCTGGGCCTTCCTGTCCTCCTGGCTCTGGTGGGCTGTCAGTGATCCCAAACCATTCCCACAGCCCCTTCAAGGGAAGCCTGGCAGAGCTTTCGCTGCTACACCGGAGGTGGGGGTGAGGATGTGTGCGTGAGTGTGCATCCAGTGGTGTCTGACTCTTTGCAACCCCATAGACTGTAGCCTGCAAAGTTCCTCTCTCCATGGAATTTTCCAGGCAACAATACTGGAGTGTGTTGTCATTTCCTACCATAGGGGATCTTCCCAAACCAGGGAATCAAACTGTGTCTCTTACATCTGCTGCATTGGGAGCTGAGTTCTTTACCACTAGTGCCCCCTGGGAAGCCCCAGGGGGTAAGGATAGTGAACATGAGGACTATAGAGCCAGCCAATGGATCAGGAGCAGCCATGTGGTTCTGTCTCTCCTAAAACATCAACCGAAGATGCCCTAGCTTTTGACATAGTAACAAGGAACAACGTGAAGAAAGAGGCCTAAGTCCAAGCAAAATGAGACACACAAGAAAGGCCATGGGACCGTGAACTGGATGGACACCTCCCTTCTCCCAGAGCTCTCCCAGCCCTGAGACTCCATCTGGGGCACACTGGGGTGGGGGTGAAGGCAGGGGTGGAGGAAGAACCACAGAATGGGAACAGCAGCCCTGAGAATGACCAAAAATTTTTTCAGACTGCGTCACGTCTTAAAGTTGGCCGAACAGTTACCCCCAAGTGCTTCATAAAGAGATACTAACTTGAAGTAGCAACATGACATACTTTCTCACTACTGGCAGAAAAAAAGTTTCCAGAGCTACACTGAATTCAGTTCCAGGGAAATAAAGTCACACTTCTGCACATCCACAAATGTATAATAAAATGAGATACTTTTTTATTTCAGCTTAACAGTTTATAGTTTTCACAGGTTAGAGAATCACAAATTGTGTCAACATCCAGAGTATCCTAAAGCATGACTCCCACACATTGGTCTTAAAAATGTCATCCTCTCTCTCTCTCTCATTTATAACAATACTACTCATCTGTTTTCTCCTTTATTCATTACAGCTGACAGAGAGTAGAAGAGAAGAACCGTAACATGAAATTGCTGACCATTCTTCATGGCATTATTCTAACCCAGAAGTCAGTACTTTATCCACCAGTACAGAGAACTAGGCTGCATGCATGCGTGCTAAGTTGCTTCAGTCGTATCCAACTCTGCAACCCTGTGGACTGTAGCCCAACAGGCTCCTCTGTCCATGGGATTCTCCAGGCAGGAATAATGGTGTGGGTTGTCATTTCCTCCTCCAGGGGATCTTTGCGACCCAGGGATCGAACCTGCATCTCATGTCGCCTGCATTGGCAGGTGGGGTCTTTACCACCAGTGCCACCTGGGAAGTTCTGAAAACTAGGCAGAGGAATGGTCATTTGCAATTCTAGTTATCACAATCCCATTAGATTCAACTAGACTATGAGGACACAAACGCAAGGCATACCAGAACTTAAAACCATCCCAGTCATGGTTTTACTAAGTGTCTAAACAGTGGCCACAGGGGCCAGATGCAGTGTTTATCAAGGAAGGAAGCTCAAAAAGCTGCAAATGAACATCTCCCAGCCTCTGGCTTCACCTACTTTTTGTCTCTGGGATTTCTTGGAGAGATATTTTTCCTTTCCTATAGAAAGCTTGCCTTGAGTCTTACTCCATAAAACTACCCCCCTAAGACTGCTAACTGTTCCAACCTTAGGTTCCCACAGCAGCTTCGGACCATGCTTTCTTGTCACCATCAGAAAACACTGAAATTGCAGGGTCGCTTACCCAGCTTTCCTGTCTCTCTCTCTCAAGACAACACAAGCATCTTTAAATTCCCAGTCTCTCTAATCAGTTCAGTTTTGAATCAAAGTGGTAAGCACAGGCCTGAATACATGTGTTAAAATTCATTTCCTCCTTAAAATAATTACAAAGGGTAAGGACTACAGTCATTCTCTCCATTTTACAGATGAGGAAACAGATGCACAGAGAGGTAAAATAATACAGCCAAGAATCAAACTCAGGCTGTCTGGCTCCAGAGTAGATGCTCAATAAAAGTTTGCTGAATTCTATTAAACCCAAACTGGAAAAGCTGTGATTCAAAAATCCACAGTTCCTTTCCTCCAGACACTGCCTTTGGTCAGCATGTTTTAAAGCCATAGGCCATGAGAATCCAATTAAAGAAACACTGTATCTTTTGTTTTAATAATTTGTCTGTTTCATTACAGATGTCTTTCTTTCATTGCCACACTCCTTCACTTTTTCCAAGATATCATTAGTTTCTTGAGCCAAAAAACATAATAATATAATGACTTTTGTCAGGTCCCACAAGGCTAGCTTTTTGGTCGAGAAGAAACGAATTCTTTCCATGAGTTGTAAAAAGACATTATCTGTTACTATTATAGTAGACTCCCACAGAAAAGTACACAGCTCACAAACAAAAGGACAGCTACTCATTTTTCCTGTGAAACAAAGACATTTCTGGTCTCTATTTAGATAATAACAACGAAACAAAAAGATGTCTGCCTAATCCTCTTAATGGTAACTTTAACAGAGCTAATTTTTAAAAATATAATTATGTTGGAACCCTCCAAGATTTGACCTATGAACAACGCCTCTCAGCATCTCTATGGGATACTATTTCAAAAGGACACTTAATTTTCTAACAGGTTTTTTAAACCACCTCTTAGTTCAACTACAACATATACCTCTAAGTTACACTATTATGGGGTTCCAGACTTCCAACTACACACAAGAGAGTAATCTCAGGAACTCTCTCTCCATACCTCGCCAGCCCTCAACTCCATCTGTCATCAGACACCTCAGCCTTCCCCAAGCATCACTACTTAACATGTGTTTCCCAGTGACGGCTGCCCAGCATAAAAGCCCGGGAGCTTTTGTCATTTTATAGACTCATGTTTGTAGAAGGAGGCAGCAGGAAATAGTGTATTTTTTCAAAGGCACATTGCTTACATTTAGAGCTGTGACACAGGACTGACCGAAAGAAACACTGAGCCATTCATTTCTCTTTATATAAATTACTCAAATGGACAAATACAAGCATAACTTCCATAATGCTAAGGGCCTACACGAACACTGAGACCCACCTACAGTAAGACTTTTTAAATTATAGATAACCTGAAGTCTTTTCTTACTAATTCTTAGCTGCTGTCAAACAGTGCTTCATTTAATTTGGTTTTATCCAGACATGACTTTAGAATGTTCTTTCTAACTGCCCTGAATCTTCCTGTATTGGACATATACTGATTTTGGCTCATCAAGGATCATCATCTATCACAAAACACAGTGCTCCCCACTCCCTCCTCTTTTCCATCATAAGGATATTTCTACCTTTGGATTTATCCTCACTGACATCCCTGCCTTCACTTTGCTGCTCAAGAATAAAGCGTAATAACAAGTAAGCTGTTACTAATGGAATGGATAAACAACAAGGTCCTACCGTATAGTGCAGAGAACTATTCAGTATCCTATGATAAACCATAATGGGAAGAATATTTTTAAAAAGAATATTAAAAGCCCTATAGATGGTAAAGAGTCCACATACAATGCAGGAGACTGGGGTTCAACTCCTGTGTCAGGAAGATCCCCTGGAGAAGGGAATGGCTACCTGCTCTCCAGCATTTTTTCCTGGAGAACTCCATGAACAAACAAGGCACTGCCATACAGCACGGACAACTACATTCAGTATTCTATGATAAACCAGGATGAAAGAGCATATTTTTAAAAAGAATATATATACATATATGTGTGTGTTAATATGTATAACTGAATCAGTTTGTTATACAGTAGAAATTAACACAATATTATAAATCAACTATACTTCCAATAAATAAGTAAAGCATAATAAGCTTTGTTTTCTGGGACTAATCCAGCTCAGTATCATCTTCCAAACAGGCCTGTGCTTGAGTCTCCCTGCTAAGTCATGGCTCCTTCTCTGCCTTGTCACTTCACAGCTAGATTGGATCGTGCCATGCAGTCTCTTAGTGACGAGACCTAGCCCATTCACTCTGGGACTGGAACGTGGTACCACAGCTCTGATGTTCCGTGCCTCAGTCCTCTCCCCTTAACCCTTGATCAAGAGGGAAAAACCCTTTGCTTGATAAAGATGTGCCAGTTTTAACCATATACGAAATCATTCTCTTCTCTGATCTGTATCTGAATACTCAGACTACAGATCTACCTTTACCCGATTGACTTGGGTCTCTGGACACCCAACTAAATGCCACACTCTATCTGTCCCTTTCCAGTTAACATTAGACCCCATTGCCAGTGGAGCATCTCTGGACATCTCACAGATGCTTCACAGCTACCACTACTGTACCCTACACAGACCAGAGATGTTACTCAGTACCACCCTCCCTGGCCTTTCCAACCAGCACCACACTCCTGTCCCACAATCCCTGTTTTGGGAATAAGTAGTCATGTTTTGAAGGCCCAGAGACTAGTGAGTAATACAACCAAATAATGTACTGTTTGAACTAAAAGAGTTTCAAAGGCATTATTATTAATTGTTCTTGTTATATAAACTAGATAACCAATAAGGACCTACTGTACAGCACAAGGAAGTATATTCAATATTCTGTAATAACCCTTAAGGGAAAAGAATCTGAAATATACATATTAGGTTAGCAAAAAAATTAATTCAAGTTTTTCCATACCATCTTATGTGTAATATATAACACATAACAATATACAATACATTGTAATATACGTACATTATAACTGAATCATCTTGCTAGAAACCTGAAGCTAATACACACTGTAAATAAACTATACTTCAAATTTTTTAAAAACTGAGGAAAAAAATAATTGTTCTGAAACAATAATTATGCAGGGCAAACTGGGATGTTTCATCATCCTACAAAGGACTAAACCAATGGTGAGCACTAGACCAAAACCAAACCAAAAAAAAAAAAAACGGAAAAAAGCCAACCTGTGGGCTAGCAGGCAATCTGGGAGACCGGTTAAAAAAATGATTAGGCCAACATCACAGTTTGGAATTTAAAATAAGATGTGGGGACTTCCCTGGTGGTCCAGTGGCTAAGACTCCATGCTCCCAAGGCAGGGGGCCTGGGTTCAGTCCTGGTCAGGGAACGAGATCCCATGGGCCACAACAAAAACTGAAGATTCTGCGTGCTGCCACTAAGGCCTGGCACAGCCAAATAAAAAAGTGAACACATTAACTAATGTAAAAAGATGTGTCGGAAAACTGCCCGCTGGGCGCTGGTGCTGCAGGTGAAAGGCTGAATCAGAGCTGAAGAAGTCAGGACAATGAAGCTGGCACATGGAAAGTGGGGAATCAAAACCTCCTGACAAAGAGCCCTGAGACCAGGTGGACCGCCAGTTCCTACCGCTGGACTCCCCCCAGACGCCCAGTGGATGCACACAATGCTGTCCGTGCTGTTCCTGCCTTACAATCAGAGTGGCTTGACTAAAATGCATCCTCAAATGAACCTTCGGCTATCGCTCTTCAGGACCTGCTCTCATGCACCCAATCTCGTCCAGCAGGATCATCCATCATTCCCTTATTGTATTTCCCAGTCTCTCTTTGTTCACTTCCTTGTTCACCATGTTTGCTTGCCTCAGTCAGCGATGGGACCCTCTCTTTCTGAGGCTACATGGTTCATATCTCAGTATGACCCCTCTATTTTAGGAGCTCCTGCCTCCTCCAAAGAGCGCTTTCCATGACTAATCACTCAACCTCCATATAACTCAGTACTCAGCACTGCAGATGGTGATTGCAGCCATGAAATTAAAAGATGCTTACTCCTTGGAAGGAAAGTTATGACTGACCTAGATAACATACTGAAAAGCAGAGATATTACTTTGCCAACAAAGGTCCGTCTAGTCAAGGCTATGGTTTTTCCAGTGGTCATGTATGGATGTGAGAGTTGGACCGTGAAGAAAGCTAAGCACTGAAGAATTGATGCTTTTGAACTGTGGTTTTGGAGAAGACTTTTGGGAGTCCCATGGACTGCAAGGAGATCCAACCAGTCCATCCTAAAGGAGATCAGTCCTGGGTGTTCATTGGAAGGACTGATGTTAAAGCTGAAACTCCAATCCTTTGGCCACCTCATGTGAAGAGGTGACTCATTGGAAATGACCCTGATGCTGGGAGGGATTGGGGACAAGAGGAGAAGCGGATGACAGAGGATGAGATGGCTGGATGGCATCACCGCCTCGATGGACATGGGTTTGAGTGAACTCCGGGAGTTGGTGATGGACAGGGAGGCCTGGTGTGCTGCAATTCATGGGGTCGCAAAGAGTCGGACACGACTGAGCAACTGAACTAACTAACTAACTGTGATAAATGATGTTCCATAGAACCAGTAATAGGAACAGACAATGTAATAGGAACAAACAGATCCCATTCATCACAGCAAGTAAATCTCTAAGGTATCTAGAAATAAATCTAACCAAATACAAGCAAGAAGTGTGTGGGAAAACAGATACAAGATTAAAAGGCTAGAATAAATAAAGAATATTCATAGACAAGAAAAATCAATGTGTGTCAAAATGTTGTAGCCCCTATATTATATATAGTTCAGTTCGGTTCGGTTCAGTTCAGTCGCTCAGTCGTGTCCGACTCTTTGCGACCCCATGAATTGCAGCACGCCAGGCCTCCCTGCCCATCACCAACTGCCGGAGTTCACTCAGACTCACGTCCAACAAGTCAATGATGCCATCCAGCCATCTCATCCTCGGTCGTCTCCTTCTCCTCCTGCCCCCAATCCCTCCCAGCATCAGAGTCAACTCTTCGCATGAGGTGGCCAATGAGTCAACTCTTTGCATGAGGTGGCCAGAGTACTGGAGTTTCAGCTTTAGCATCATTCCTTCCAAAGAAATCCCAGGGCTGATCTCCTTCAGAATGGACTGGTTAGATCATCTCGCAGTCCAAGGGACTCTCAAGAGTCTTCTCCAACACCACAGTTCAAAAGCATCAATTCTTCGGCGCTCAGCCTTCTTCACAGTCCAACTCTCAGATCCAAACATGACCACAGGAAAAACCATAGACTTGACTAGCCGGACCTTAGTCGGCAAAGTAATATGCTGTCTAGGTTGGTCATAACTTCTTTTCCAAGGGTTAAGCATCTTTTAATTTATATATAAATTAAATGCAATTCCAAAAGGGTGTGTGTGTGTGTGTGTGTGTGTGATTTGACAAATTATCTTCAAATTTCTACAGAAAACTCAAGGACCAAAACTAGTCAAGACAAAGTAGGGAGAACAAGTTGGGGAAACTTGCTCTACCAGATATCTACCTTTATTATAAAGCAACGTTGTTATGTCAGTGATGCGTTGAGGAAGGCTCTGAAAAGAAGCACAGAAACACACCAGAACCAACAAACAAACCCATGCATATATGATAATGAGATGACAGATGCTGCCTTACAAATCATGGAAAAAGACAGACTAGTCAACACGTGGAAGAGTCAAAAACAAAACAGGATTCCTACCTTAAACCATGCTAAAAACATCACATGTGACTGAAGGAGATTGAAGACCTAAGTTTGAAAGGCAAAACTCTAAAACTACTCAACGAAATATAAAAGAATATATAATCTTGGGATGAGGAAAGATTTAAGTGAGACAGAAAAGGCACAAACTAAAATGCAAAGATGAATATAACCATGACAAACTATAAAACTTCGGTAGACCAAAAAAATGACATTAAAAGAATGAAAAAGGAAGCCACAAACTGAGAAAGTATACATGAGGGATAAATAGGTAGAAAGAAATAGATATAGATACCATCATATCAACTGACAGAAAATATAAAGAACTCCATAAATCATTAAGAAATTTTCTCCCCAGTAGACAAATGGGAGAGAATTTATGAAGAGAAACTAGAATGACCAATATACTTATGAAAAGACATTCAACCTTGGGATGTATAATAGTTAGGAAATACAGAACTGAGCCCAGCAAGTTACCATTTTCACACAATTGAATTTATCACAGCAAGACATCTTGTACATTGCTGGTGAGCATAGAAATGTTGCCACCACACTGTATCAACAGAACAATTTGACAATATCTACTAAAGTGGAAAATACAGATAAAGTATGACCTAAAAGTTTCATTTGCAGGTATTTACAAGAGAAAAATATTGTGTATACCCACTTCCCTGAAGCATTATATATAATAGAGAAAACTAGAAAACAACTTTAATCTCCATTAAGGAGAGACTAGATAAATCAAGGTATTTATCAATAGAACACTAGCAGTTAGAATAAATTAGAAAAAATATTTTTGCATACACATAAGTAAATAATTCAAAATTGTGTTCTGACTGGACCATTCCCATCACGTTCTTTTTTACCCCACCTTTCAAAAATAAAGAAAACAACAACATTCTCCTGAGCCTATTTCTACTATTATACATCCTCCTCCTCTGCTTATCCTCTGCCAAAAAACTCCCTGATGATTTTCTCTATTAGCAGTTTTCAATTCCTCTCCTTTTATTTCTCCTAAACACACCACAGTCAGATTTTTTTCCCCACTAACAGTTCACTAAAATTTTTCTCATTAAGTTCACCAGTGACCTCGGTGCTGACAAACCAATTGCTCCGTTCTCAGTACTCATCCTAGCAGCATCATATGGCACAGCTGACCACACCCTTCTCCTTGATCCCTTACTCCACTGGCTTCCAGGATTTCATGCAACACGGGTATCCGACTTCACTCATCACCCCTCCTCGGTCTCCTTGCCTGGTGTCTTCCCGATCTCCAAAGGCTGGAGTGGCCCAAGGCTGCCTCCCTGTACGTGTTCTGTCAATGTTCACTCTCCTGGCAATCTCACCCAGCCTCATGGATTGTATGTCTATGGATGACTCCCAGTTCAGACCTCCTTCCCAAACTTCCAACTCATAGGAGCCAGACGAAACACAACACAGTCCAAACCTCATTCCTGATTTTTCCTCCTCAAAGCATATCCTCGCCATCAGTTCATTCGGTCAGCAGCAACTCTGCCCTTCCAAAAGGGCAGAGTTAAAACTCTGGTCAAAACTTTTAAGTCATCCTTGACTCCTCTTTCCCACTTCCCACACCCAATCTGTCCATAAATCCCACCGTCTCTGTCTTAAAGAAACATCCAGACCCTGACCACTTCTTTCACCACTTTTACTGTTAGCCATCTTAGGCTAAATCACCACCACCTCTCTTCCAAATTACTACAATAGTCTCCTAAATCATCCCCCAGACTCTGCTCAGTGTATTCTAACACAGTAACCAGACAAGCTTTTTGCAGAATATTACAGCATTTCACTCCAAACAGCGTGAATTTGTTTAATATAATCCTGCCTCAATTTTTCTATATTTTTTAAAAAAATTTTTAATTGGAGGATAAATGCTTTCCAGTGTTGTGTTGGTTTCTGCCATACAACAACATGAATCAGCCATAGGTATTCACATGTCCCCTCTCTGAACCTCCCCAAAGCTGAAGTATTAACATGCCAACCTCTCTCACTTCACCTCATATTCAGAGTCACTATTAATGTTACAGCTACACAAACTTCCTTGGTTGTTCCAAAGTACACTAGGCACACTTCTGCCTTCTGACCCCACTCTGCCTTTCTTCCCCCAGAAAGCTGTATGGCTAATTCCCTCAGCTGCTTCAAAATTCACTCAACTGCTTGCCCAATGAGGCTTATCCTTACCAACTATTTAAAATTATAATCCCTTACCCCTACAATATTTCTAATCCTCTATCCTAATCAACTTTGTTCTGCCTTATAATGTCTCATTCTAACATGCATATAATTAACTTTTAAAAATATCAATTACATATATTGTCTGTCTCCTTTAGCTAGAATATTAATGCCAAAAGAAAAAGGATCTTTCTTTGGTTCACCTGATGCACGCTAAGCACTTAGAACAATGTCTAGCACAAAGCAGGTGCTCCATATATATCTGTTGAATTAAAAATTCTAAAAAATATAATGGATTTTTTTTAATTATAGAAAATGTATATAGTAAGAAACCATACTTTTTATGAAAGGATAATTGATTTATAATATTATATCAGTTTCAGATGTACAATATGGTGATTCAAAATTTTTAAAGATTATACTCTATTTATAGTTATTATAAAATATTGGCTGCATTCCTTGTGCTTCATGATCTATTCTTGATGCTTATTCACCTTATTCCTAGTAGTTTGTATCTCTTAATTCCCCAATCCTATCCTGCCTCTCTCTGTTTCCCTCTCCCCACTAGTAACCAACAGAGTTTGTTCTCTGTATTGGTGGATCTATTTCAATTTTCTTATAATCACTTTTATTTTTTTAGATTCCACAAATAAGTGATACTGTGCACTATTTGTCTTTCTCCTTCTGACTTCTTTCACATAGCACAATACCGTCTATGTCCATACATGCTGTTGCACATGGCAGAATTTCATATTTTTAAAGCTAATATCTCATATAACTATACATATACATACACACACACACACACCCCATATCGCATTTTCTTTTTCCATACATCTGTTAATGTACACTTAGGTTGTTGCCTTATCTTGACTATTGTAAATAATGTTGCTATGAATACTGGGGTAGTGGGTGCATGTATCTTTTGAATCAGTGTTTTCATTTTTTTGGCTATGTATCCAGGAATGGAATTGCTTGCTGGATCATATGGTAATTCTAGCTTTCACTTATGAAAAGTTAAAACATCTGTGCTGCTTTCCATAATAACTGCACCAATTTACATTCCCAAAAACAGTGTACTAGGTCTCCCTTTCCTCCACATCCTGTCATTTGTTGTTTTTACACTTTTTGATGATGGTCATTTAAACCATATTTTAAAAAGATAAAACAGCCAAAGCAATGTTACACATATAAATGTAGTAAAACTATAAAAACTTAAGGCTAAAAATCATGTGATCATTTCACTGGATGCCAAAAATGCATTTGACTAAGCATAACATCTTCCATGATAAAAACTCTTCTAACAAATTGAGTCTAGAAGGAATGAACCTCAACATATTAAAAGTCATATATGACAAGCCCACAGCCAACATCATACTCAATGGTGAAAGTCTGAAAGCCTTTCCTCTAAAATCAGAAACCAAAAAAGGATGCCTTCTCTCACTACTCCTACTCAATTAGAAATTCTCACCAGAGCAATTAGGAAATAAAAAGAAATAAAAGATATCCAAATCAGAAAGAAGTAGAACTATTTCTGTTTACATATGATATAATAGAAAATCCGAAAGACTCCACAAAAAAAACTGTTGGAACTAAACAAAATCAGTGAAGATGCAGGACACAAAATCAATGTACAGAAATTAGGTGGGTTAATATAAACTAAAAATGAAAAAAGAAAGAAGCAAAAATAAAGAAAATAGTCAAAAAGAATACTTAGGAATAAATTTAATTAACAAGGTGAAAGATCTGTACACTGAAAACTATAGGACATTGATGAAAGAAATTAAAGGAGTCACAAATAAATGGGAGGAATCCCATGTTCTTGGATCAGAAAAAGTAACACTGTTAAAATAGCTATACTACTTCAAGACATTTACAGGTTCAATATGATCCCTATAAGAATCTGCATAGGGCTTCCCTGGTGACTCAGGCAGTAAAGAATCTGCCTGCAATGTGGGAGACCTGGGTTCAATCCCTGGGTTAGGAAGATGCACTGGAGGAGGGCACAGCAACCCACTCCAGTATGCTTGCTTGGAGAATCCCAATGGACAGAGGAGCTTGGTGGGCTACTGTCCATGGGGTTGCAAAGAGTTGGACATGACTGACTGAGTAAGCACAAGAATCTTCATGGAATGCAGAAGACCCGGTTTTGATCCCTTGGTCAGGAAGATTCCCTGGAAAAGAACATGGTTACCCACCCCAGTATTCTTGCCTGGAAAATTCCATGGACAGAGGAGCCTGGTGGGCCACAGTCTATAGGTCGCAAAGAGTCAGACACAATTGAGTGACTAACACACACAGAAAAATTCCAATGGCTTTTTTCCACAGCAAGAGAAGAAACAACCCTAAAACATGCACAGAATCACAAAAGACTCCAAATGCCCAAAGCAATCCTAATGGAGAACAAGCTGGAGGCATTATATGTCCTGATTTTAAGCTACACTACAAACCACAGTAATCAAAACTGTATGGAACTGGCATAAAAATAGACACATAAACCAATGCAACCGAACTGGGGGCCCAGACATAGACCCTCACATATATGTTCAACTAATATTTGACAAGGGAACCAAGAATACTCAATGGGGAAAGGATATTCTCTCCAGTGAAGGCACTGGAAAAGCTGGACAATCAAATGTAGGAAAATGACATTAGACCCCTATATTAATTACACCATTCACAGAAATCATGCTAGTTATAGAAACAGACCAAATACTTAAACAAAAGAAATATAACCAAAAAACTCCTATTAGAAAGCAGGGGGAAAGCTCTTTTGACATTGTTCTTGGTGATGACTTTGTGATAGGCATTTTNAGCAAGAGAAGAAACAACCCTAAAACATGCACAGAATCACAAAAGACTCCAAATGCCCAAAGCAATCCTAATGGAGAACAAGCTGGAGGCATTATATGTCCTGATTTTAAGCTACACTACAAACCACAGTAATCAAAACTGTATGGAACTGGCATAAAAATAGACACATAAACCAATGCAACCGAACTGGGGGCCCAGACATAGACCCTCACATATATGTTCAACTAATATTTGACAAGGGAACCAAGAATACTCAATGGGGAAAGGATATTCTCTCCAGTGAAGGCACTGGAAAAGCTGGACAATCACATGTAGGAAAATGACATTAGACCCCTATATTAATTACACCATTCACAGAAATCATGCTAGTTATAGAAACAGACCAAATACTTAAACAAAAGAAATATAACCAAAAAACTCCTATTAGAAAGCAGGGGGAAAGCTCTTTTGACATTGTTCTTGGTGATGACTTTGTGATAGGCATTTTTTTCCTATATCTAATGAATTGAGTAACTGTAAGTTTCACTGGAAATCACTTACATAGAACTTTTCCAGAGGGTGTGGTGTATACTATGAGTAAAATAAGAACAAATATTAGAATAAATAATAATAATAGAACAGAATCCCCTCTGTGTAGGGTGTTAGAATCAGTGAATTGCAGGTTTAGAAGGAACTTCATGTCTGGTCACCAAGTTCTACTATTCGAAAAGCTAAACACTTGATTATTCTCAGTGGCTTCCCTGTTTCCATTCTATTTTTGATCATTTTGGAAAGAAAAACCTCATCATTTTCTAAGTTCATCAGTGCAGAAGTTTCCATCTTACACTGAGCAAAAAGCTATTTCTCTAAAGCATCCACCAATTGGTTCTAAATTTATCTGCCCAAACTATAAAGAACTGACCTAAACTCTTCACCAGCTTCCATCTTTACATATTTGAAAAATACTTTCAATTCCTTCATAAAGCATCCTTAAGATGAAATCTTTACAATATTTTCTATGATAACATGACTTAAATTTCCTTACTCTTCTGTTGGTTCTCTTCCAAACTCTTCCCAAATAACCTAAATTTCTCTTACAGTAAATCTATATGAACAAATTTAATTTTACATCCTTTAAAAGTAGACCTTAGAAAACCAGATTTTTCTGCAAAATATTATATATTTTCCAAAGGTGTAACAATGAAGCCCATTGCAAAGTATCAAAGAACATCTCTTCCGATCTCTTTTTCTTTCTGGGTATAAGACTCACATACATGCAGGCACCACATAATAGACCAGTGAGGCAGCATAAAGCATTGGTTCAAAGCACAAGACACTGAAGCTGGACTACCCAGGTTCAAATCCTGGCTCAACCCTTCTTGGTATGTGGCTTCGGGCTAGTCATCTGACCTCTCCATACATCAGTATTTTCACTGCAGCTACCTCATGCGAAGGTGGTACGGGATAAATGAGTTACTACATGTGAAAAGCTTGAAACGGTTAAAAAGTAAGTGCTTTAATTTCTTCCATATAAATTATAGACAGCTTTAGGCTATTTATGGAAATATATGACCATGAGAGTGAAAGTGATTTCGCTCAGTCGTGTGCAACTCTTTCAACCCCATGGACTGTAGCCTACCAGACTCCGCCCTCCATGGGATTCTCCAGGCAAGAGTACTAGAGTGGGTTGCCATTTCCTTCTCCAGCACATCTTCCCAACCCAGGGATCAAACCCAGGTCTCTCACATTCCGGGAAGACACTTTAACCTCTGAGCCACCAGAGAAGCCCATATATGACCATATATGAGACCTAAAATTATATTTTCAGTAAGTCCCATACATACAAACATGTTGCATTCTGAGAGTGCACTACAAAGTCCAATCTGTTCATAAGTCCAAAAATTCAGCCTAGGTACCTGACTAAGACAATCAGCTCCACATCACTGCTTTTACACTTGCTTTCATACATCCTGGGCTTGAAATAAGACACTATACTGCTGAAATCCATACAGTATTGTACAGTAGACAAAAGCACAATCATTTGCAGAGGATCCATGCACACGACAGGATATGCCAGACACATGAACTAACTTACGTGACTGAACATGCAAATGCACGTTCACATATTTAAAAGTTCGCAATTTGAATGTTCATATGCAGGAGACTTGTATATTCATAGATAAAAGTTTCATTTTTCCAGCTAAACTGAGACCTGTGGTCTGGGTTAAATTTGAGTGAATGCATATGTACATTTTGAACAACAAAGGCAAAACTGATTGCGACCTTACCGTCAAAATCAGTTCAAAAGTCTGCCACTCATTATAACACAAAACTGTAAAAGACAACTCTTCTTTCAAACAGTCCTTGGCTAAGCTGGAAATACGCATGCAAACAAATTACCATAATATGGCTAATGCATTAGCTGTAGATATAAAGTGCTTGGACAACACCAAAACGCAACAATAAAGATACTAGGCAACAATTAATTCATGGCCTTAAATTTTGTTAGAAATACTAAGACATTTAAATGGCTAGTCTTTGGGCAGAATTAATATGGCAATCAATAAGAAGAAATGGACCTTGAAGATCAACAACATACAGAGAATTTGGTACTAATAGTAACCCAAGTTCAAACTTCAGCTCAGGCACTGATTCAAAAACAAGCTCTTCTACTTGGTAGAAAAATAGTCTAGGAATTGGCTTTTGTGTTTTTAACAAATAACCAAAGGTTAGTTACTCAACTCATCTAAATATGTATTCCTCAAAGTAAAAAGAAAATGAACATATATATACATATACAAGAAAATATATATACATAAATACAATTATAGGTAATAATATATATTTAATTATAACATAATCATACAATATACATTGAATATATATATATAACTGAATCGTTATGCTATACAGCTAAAACTAACATGATAGTATAAAGCAACATACTTCAATAAAAAGTAAATAAATATCAGCATCTACCCCTTTAAAGTTGGAAGGATTAAAAGAGGAGCAAATGTAATGTCTCAGCCAATGCTCAACACTGGAAGTATTGGGCTTCCCTAGCGCCTCAGTGGTAAAGAATCCTCCTGCAATGCAGGAGATGTGAGTTTGATCCCTGGTTCAGCAAGATCCCCTGAAGGAGAAAATGGAAACCCACTCCACCATTCTTGCCTGGAAAATCCCATGGACAGAGGAGCCTAGCGGGCTGTAGTCCATGGAGTTGCAAAAAAGTCAGACACAGTATTAACTACTATTATTGCTGTTGCTAAAATCTGTTCTCAAAACTAAGGAACAATATAATTTTAAGATATCATTTATTATCAAGCTACTAACCTACCCAAATCTTTGCCCAAGTACTGAATTCACATACAGATGTAAATTCCTGCCCCTCCAGCTACAGTATACTATTCCATCTTTGATAACAGCCAATGGAAAGTTAGGTCCCCAACTACCAATAACCAACTAAATACCAACAATGCTCTTTGAAAACTATACCCCTGGTCTCTTCATGGAATAATAAATAAGACAAGGTGGTAGAGACTGACTGACTCTACGTGTACCATACAACTGTTGCCCTTTATGTTGTTTGACTTACTTGAGTTTAGAATTTCAGGAAATACAAGGTATAACTTCTAGAGCCCTCTGAATAAAACTCAATGTACATTTACAACTTAGTGAAGGAGGAGGAGGTCTAACATGAGATCCAATATTGGAAGGTGTACTGGAAGAAAGCAGTGAACTATATAGTCTGCTTTTAGAATATTCTTAACTAAAACAATGATTTTGAAACATAGAAGTTGAATGTTTCAGCATCATATAAAAACATGTCAATGGATTTTTGTCATATCATTCTATAAAACTGAAGCCATAGTGTCTGTATTTCTCTAAAATCTGCATTTCTCCTAAACAATACATCATAATGCTTTCTAAACTTATGGAATACATTTAAAGCAGTTATTTTAAATAACTTCATAAAATTCCATAGCAATTATACATACTTTATTAAAATAATCTATGGAAAAGAATCTGAAAGACTATATATATATATATGTATAACTGAATCTGTTTGCCATATACCTGAAGCCAACATAATGTTGCAAACTAACTATACTTCAGTTAATTTCCATTAGTATATTTCCAGGTATTCCCAACTACAAACAAAACACCATAATATCCTTTATCAGCAGTCTTTGCCTACTTTTGCTCTTATCTCTGCTACTGCTGCTAAGTCGCTCCAAGTCGTGTCCGACTCTGCGACCCCAGAGACGGCAGCCCACCAGGCTCCTCCCTCCCTGGGATTCTCCAAGCAAGAACACTGGAGTGGGTTGCCATTTCCTTCTCCAATGCAGGAAAAGTGAAAAGTGAAAGTGAAGTCGCTCAGTCGTGTCCAACTCTTCACGACCCCATGGACTGCAGCCTACCAGGCTCCTCCGTCCATGGGATTTTCCAGGCAAGAGTACTGGAGTGGGGTGCCATTGCCTTCTCCAGCTTTTATCTCTACAGGGTATTAAACTAACACTTGTGGAACACAGCCAATGTGCCAAGCACTTTAGTATCTTACTTGTATTATTTAACTCTTCCAACAACACTATATAATGGGCACTATAATTATCCCATTTTACAGAAGAAGAGTACAGCTTCTTGTGACACTGAGCATCTTTTCTTTCAGCCACTGGCCACAAGTTTTCAAGAACCACTCTCTTTGTACTTTTTGGTTTTTTGTTTCTTTTTTTTTACTGAGCTAAGTGCAGAGGCACTTTGCATATTATGGACTTTAGCCCTTTTCTTCACTATGTTACAAATATTTTTCATAGGCTGTCATTTTACTTCTTTGTCAATAGATCATATGCTATCATATTTTGTTTATAAGTCATCAAAGTTTATAACTTTGCCATAAACAAATTTTCATTTATATGTAGTCAAATGCTTCTCTTCTTTCTTTACAGCTTCTCTATTTGTTGTCTTGTTTAAAAATATAGCCTCCACTCACAGATTATACAATATTCTCTTACATTTTTCTTATATTATTATATCTTTACTTTTTATGTTTAAATCTTATATACCAAGAATTTATTTTTACATTTTAAGGATATTAATTTTTTCAGATGAATATAAACTTTGCCAGCACAACTTATTAAATTCCCTTTTTCAAATGACTTGAAATACCACCTCTGTCACAAATTTTCCTATCTGCTTGTGAGCACTATTTTGTTGTAAGGTCTATACCACGAATTGGCAAACCGTGGTTTAAAAACTAAATCCAGTCAAACCCATATAACTGCTTGCATGCCATGACAGCAAATATTTTGAACTTTGAGCCACAAATTTCAAAATATTTGCTATCTGGTCCCATACACAAAAAGTTTGCTAACCCCTGATCTATATGTTTATTGCAAGCCATAGATTGTTCACATGGCTTTGTAATTTGCTTTAATTTCAGCTAATGGAAAATCCCCTTCACTCTTCTTTCTTAGCTATTTTGAGGCATTTATTTTTCTATATAAAATATCATATATTTTTAGGCAGCTTTAAAAAAACTAGAAACTCCCATTAGAATTGGAATTGGGGTTGTATTAAATGGTATTTATATACTTGGGCATCAAAAAAATACAGTATGTTCAAGTTTTGTTTTAAGGCTTTTTTAAGGTTTTATTTTCTGCATACATTCACTTCGTTTGTAAAATGTATTTGCACTATGGTTTGTTTTGGTTATGAATAGGGTCTTTTGGCCATTTTCCCTTTCTAGCTATTTATCCCAAATTTTCCTATAGGAGGTCACTTTAAATGTATTCATTTCCTATTGAAAATCACATCTGGCTGGGGAAAACGTCCTACATACCTCATTTATTAAGAGTTATTTGGAAGGCTGTTGCTGTTTGTTCAGGGAGGACCCCAATGTCATTCCGAAGAGCCTCATCACCACATATGGTGGTTGGAAAAAGCAACCACTCTGTCATGCCACATCCTTAGAAAAGAACATTTCCAACCCCCTACAGTGGTTCTTTCTCCAGTTCATGGGGAATAAAAAGCCAAGGAAATACAGGGAGTCACTGACTTACATTTATTTGATAACAGTTCTACCATTTTTAGAAGGCTTCCCTGGTAGCTCAGACGATAAAGAATCTTCCTGCAATTCAGCAGACGGGGTTCGACTCCTGGGTCAGGAAGATCCCCTGGAGGAGGGATGGCTACCCACTCCAGTATTCTTGGGCTTCTCTGGTGGCTCAGATGGTAAAGAATCTTCCTGCGATGCAGGAGACCTGGGTTCAATCACTGTGTTGGAGGAATCCCCTGGAGAAGGGAATGCTTGCCCAGGCCAGTAGTCTTGCACAGACAATTCCATGAACAGAGGGGCCTGGCGGGCTATAGTCAATGGGGTCGCAAAGAGTCGGACATGACTAAACAACACGAACACGTTAGAATTTTCAAAACTTTCTCACATTAGACTTTAGCCTCACTGTTACCTCAAGTACAACACTTTTAGAGCCACAAACATAGGATTCCCGTAAAGGAACTTTATGGTCATAAACCTCAGAGCAGAATGCATTATTAAACTGCAGACTGCAGCTCTGGTTACTGAAGTCTATGGGTTCCCAAATATAAGAAATAGAGTGCTAATGAGCTAATAGGATTATAAAGGCAAAATAGACTTTGGGGACACAAAAACTGGAATTAAGCTTACACTTTCCCAAGCTAAGCATAAGTCATTTTCTGTGTATGTGTGTGTTTTTTTAAAGAACGTAAAATTAAATTAAAAAGTGAAAGCCCTAAAGAGATGCAGTAACTCTGATGCAATTTTCAAATCTGGTTAACTAATGATTCTGGAGGGTCCACATGAATCGACTAGTCTCCCTGAAGGGAGTTTAAGGTTTTCAGTGACTAAACAATCCTTCAGGGTTCCCTGAAGTTCTTTAATGTTGTAATATAATTTACACGAACGACAAAAATAACTACACTGCTTTTCCTCAAAAAAGACCGAAATGGTTGTTACAAATTAAACCAGACTTACATCCCTTATTTAACATAGACAATCTGGAATACATATTGAACCCATGTGGGGGTATTTTGTCTATTTATCCTAGTAATCTGAAAAGTCTCCCCATCTATATATAGCTAAAGGATTATAGTTAATCCTTATAGCTAAAGATGTTAACTCACTCAAGAAACTTATCTTTTATTTAGTTGTTGCAAATGTTTTTAAGACTAGGAGAAAAAGAAAGTCTCACTTTCATAAAGTAGGAGAGAAAATCAAGCAGTTGACTCGCTCACCCAAGGCAAGAGCAACCAGCTGAACCCCAGGGCCTGAGCCCCGTCTCCCATGCGAAGCACTCAGAGCTTGGTGAACTACCCAGACCATGCACAGACTGGGGACCTACAGAAACCAGGACAGGATGTTTCATGGTAGTAAAGAGGGTACCAGATTATCCTCACAAAAGGCTGAAGGCAGGTGCTTGCTGCAGAAAAGAAAAAAAAAAAAAAGAGGCTCCAGTTGGAAGCCCCTTCTCACCCACTCTCCAAAACGAGTGAAGCAATCCAAGCAAACTCACTTCTTACTATTCATTTCTGGGGAGTGACTCTGGGGAGACTGTTGGTAAAATCAAGAAATGGGAAGAATTCATGAAACACACCCTATACTTACTTGTCAAAGGAACAATCATGCCGTTCACGTACGCCTACTACTTTCATTGTGGTTAATGGGCCCAAAAGGGATGCCAATTGATCCTACTTTTACAGACCTGGCTTGATAAGATGGCTAGAGGACTCAGTCCAACTAGACCATGTATGTTCTTTCTCAAGATTAATAGTCATGGAAGTTTCAAGGAGCCTCCCTTTCCCAAGGGTGGAATTATTACAGACCACAATTTGCTTGGGAGATTTTGGGTTTACAGCATCCATTCCTTTTAACTCAAAAACCCTCTTCTTGAGTGTCCTTACATGCAACATTACTGGACTGAATATCTCACAACAGCCACACATTTTAAATGTCATGGGGGAAAAAAAGTAAGACTCTATACACTATAGTAGAAAATTGCTAACATAGTCACTAAGAAATCACTTGTCCTAAAATAGACACCACAAAAGCTCTCATTGCCATCATGCAGCAAAATCTATCAGCTACCCAGGCTTCCAGGTAGCTCAGTGGGTAAAAAACCCATCGACAATGCAGAAGACGCAGGTTCGGTCCCTATGTCGGATCCCCTGGAGGAAAGCATGGCAACCCACTCCAGTATTCTTGCCTGGAGAATCCCATGAACAGAGGAGCCTGGCGGGCCATAGCCCATGGGGTTGCAAAGAGTCAGACATGACTGAAGTGACTGAGCAGGCACGCCTCATCTACCTAGCCCCAAATTTTTAGTAAGGCCAATATATATTTCAATAACTTGACATTAAGTATAAACAACATTCCATTGACAAACATATTACCGATAAACAGTTCTGATCATCTACTACAAGAAAACACAGTTAACATAACTCTCATAAAAGAAATGGGTGAGTAGTTGGTAATAAAACAATGCTATAAAAATGCTATTTAAGGGTTTTTTTTAAAGATGTAACAATCTATTTGCATTCCCCTAAATGTTGATTCTATAAAGAATAAGTAAATAATGTGGACAAATGTGAAGAAAACTAAAGTGCTATATGTAGACATGAAGGGGAAATGTCAATGAAATTTTTATGAACTAAAGGTTTTTGGCAAAAGATGCAGTCTTTTACAGAAGCAAAATATCCCTCCAAGCTGATTCAGTGATTGGTCGAAGAACAAAAGTATCTAAGTGATATAATGTTATCACTTCTAAGAGAAGAATATTTTCAAGTATTGATTCCAATATTACATACTCTACTATGCCTTTTTTTTTTTTGGTGGAAAAAGATGCTTTATTCAGGAAGCCTTCAATGTGAGAAAATAGCAAACTAGCATCCCCAAGATCATCTCCTAATATGCTCTATATTTTACAGCTGATATTTCACAAAAGTATTTTTAAACAGACATTTTAATTTATTTTAGTAAGGATACTGCACACTCAATATGCTTTCTATTTTTTTATCTCTAATATCCCTTACATTACATGCATCTGCTTAACATATCCAACGACATGGAACTCATTCCTTTTCAGGTATTCTGAAAGAGAAGCATTGAAAGCGTAAGTCTCCTTCTAGGTTATGATAAACCTCAGGTCTCAGGAAAAAACAAGTCCTTCTAGGCATTCAGCTAGACAAACCATATGTCCAGTATTATTTTTAAGCAATCTGAAGTTACTAGGGTCATAGGACATTGGCATTATGTCCAGAGAAGAGCAGTCAGTACTGTGAGGAATTGGGAAACCAAAAAGTGTAAATAATAGTGGAAAGGGATGGATAGAATATTTAGTCTAAAGAGAAGACCATGAGGAGGCTTGAGAAGCTGCCCAAATATCTGAAGACAAGTCATGCAGAAGTCGGTGCATACATGATCTTATGAGAGAGACAAATTAGAATCAACAGGCAGAAGTCAGAGGAAAGGAAATTTCAGCTGAAGACTTTATAATCAATAGAGCTGCCTGACAAGAAAACTGGGGGCTTCCTTGTATGGAAAGAGTCTAGTTTGAGACTGAATTCTGTTGTCAGGGTGTTATGTTGCACAGGGAGCTGGGCTGTTCATTTTGGGTTACTTCTCTATTTTTCCTCCAGCATCTTGGGCAAAACAACCAATTTCTGTGCCTCTCAGGTTGTAGAACTATGGTAACACAGAAGTGTAATCATTTTATGAGGCTTCCCTGGTAGCTCAGATGGTAAAGAATCCACCTTCAATGTAGGAAACCCAGGTTTGATCCTGGGGTCAGGAAGATCCCCTGGAGAAGGGAATGGCTACCCACTTCAGTATTCTTGCCTGGAAAATCCCATGGACAGAGGAGCCTGGAGGGCTATAGTTCATGGGGTCACAAAGAGTCAGACACAACTGAACAGCTAACACAATAACATCATTTTATGGCAGTATAAGAGAGGAGGAAAATACCTTTCTCCAAGAGATAATGAAGCGCCAGGCAGCCCTGTGCTGGCGGGAGATATCAGCTGACCCAACTAAAAGACATAGATATTGAATATAGAAGTGAAGGTATTTATAATGCACAGGATGGCAAGTGAAACCCCGTGAGAGCCTTTGGAATCATTAGGGAGGAAGGAGTACAAAAGTCTCAAGGGATTAACTTGAGTACTATATAGGACCTCCCTGGCGGTCCAGCGGTTAAGGCTCCAAGCTCCTAATGCAGAGGGCATGACTTCAGTTCCTAGTCAGGGAACTCAGATCCCACATGCCTTGCTTTGTGGTCAAAAAACACCCCGGGCTCAGACAGTAAAGTGTCTGCCTACAATGCGGGAGACCCGGGTTCAGTCCCTGGGTCGGGAAGATCCTCTGGAGAAGGAAATGGCACTGCAGTCCAGTATTCTTGCCTGGAAAATCCCACGGACGGAGGAGCCTAGTAGGCTACAGGCCATGGGGTCGCAAAGAGTTGGACACAACTGAGCGACTTCACTTTCACTACTATATATAAAACAGATACCCCAACAAGGACCCACTGTATAGCACAGGGAATTCTTCTCAGTACGCTGTAATAGCCTATATGGGGAAAGTATCTGAAAAAGAATGAATATATATATATGTATAACTGACTCACTTTCCTGCACACCTGAAATGTTGTGTTTCCTAACACAACACTGTAAATCCACTCTATGCCAATAAATTTAAAAAGAAAAAAAAAAGTCCCAAGGGAACCACTGTAACCCCAGAGCAGAGGGACAGGTTCCACGTGAGTCTCACTCCCAGTGGAAAGTCTGCCTCTCACTCTTACTTGTGAAAGCTTTTTCAGCTGCCAAAATGTTTCAGTCACATGGAAACTGGGGTTGTCAGGCTTCCTTAAAATTCCATTCTTCCAAAATAAGCCTCTCATCCCCGAGAGACTAATTAAAAACAAAACAAAACAAAACAAATCCTTATTTCCAACCATCAACCCTTTTGGTCAGAAGTACTAATGAGAAACTAGACTCTCAGATAAAAGGCTACTTAAGAGATTAGTCCACCCCCCTCCACCCTTTGGCACGCCTCCCCTGGAGGAGTCTAACCACACCGAGAGACAGAAGAGTCACGTCTGGAGTGAGTCACACCAAGACGATTAACAGTCCCCGCCCAGCACGGGGACCTGAAGCACTGTAACTGCACGTGGCATGTGTCACACGCCGACATCCCAATCTGTGAACACTGAGACTTAATCTTCCCCTTTTTCCTCCCCACCAATCTAGTTAAAGCAAAGCTTAGAAAACGCAGCAGAAAATGAATACAAAGTAGTATCAGAATTAATAAGGTACTGAGGTTTCTGCCACCAAAAATTCATAAGCAGTTCCTTGACTGAAAGAACTTAAAAAAAAAAGAAAGAAAAAAGAAAGGAAGAGCCAAAAGAAGGGGTCATTTTGTTACTTTCTAAGTGTGACATGAGAAATTAGAAATTAATAGAAAAAAGCCCTAACAGAATATCGCTACATAACATTATTAGTAATGTGAATATAACCAAAGGGAAATTAATGATTAAAAGCAAAGCACCAGTCATCCTGCAGCTTTTAGAAAGAGACTCGGCAAGAACTCATTTATCCAGCACTATAAGGAGTTGAGTTATTCAACACATTTGAGAGTTCACCTGACTCATACCTTTAAGCAGTCAGATTGCATTTCAAACACAGTACGGAAAACAAAAATTAATCTCTTCACGATGATGGATAGAATCAATTATAATACTATGCAGTCAAGGTAGATATCTACCCTGTTTCTAAATTAAATGACTACAAACTACTATAACTTTTTTTTTTTAAGATAGTCTAAGTACTTTTTACTGTTTTTTTTTTTTCTTTTCCTAAAGAGTGCCTTGTTTTTTTTAGACTCTGAGTATGTCAGCTTTAGTCTTGTCAACATAACTTTGTCAGCTTTTCCTGATCTCATGTGTTGCTTCTGATGTAATGTGAGCTACAACATTAAGTAAACAAGTTTGTTAGAATTCTACGTAAAGTAAAAGTTGAAGGTACGTGATTAAAGGCCTCAATAGAATCAATGTGTGTGCTTTTATGGATAGGTTTTACAACAACAAACTATAAGCACTTAGAAGTCTTTTTCTACCCTCTTCAAGAGTCTTAGAAAACAGGGTCTAAGAAACCTAACCTCTGGATAAGTAGAGAGTTCACAGGACAAGAGAGGAATTTTGATCTCACACATCCAATAAGATGAACTAGTACTACACGGGCTTCCCAGGTTGTTCAGTGGTAACATAGAAGACATAGGCTCGAACCCTGGATTGGGAAGATCCCCTGGAGGAGGAGATGTCTACCCACTTCAATATTCTTGCCTGGAAAATCCTATGGACAGAGGAGCCTGGCAGGCTACTGTCCCTGAGGTTGCAAAGAGCCAGACATGACTGAGTACACACACATGCGCTAGTACTACATACACATACTCTGCATCTGTGAAAGATACAGAGATAAGAGGAAAAGCCTAATGAGAATAAGATGAGGAAAGGGAAATCTGCTCTCAGAGATGCAAGGAAAGTGCTGCATGAACACAGAAAATGACTCCAGTGCAGACAATGGGAAAACAAGTTCAGGAAAGCTTCCTGGAGGAGGGTAAATGTAACTGAGTGTTGAAAGATGCATTAGAGCTCAGGTCCATCTGGGGGAAAGAGATACAGAGGCAAACAACAGGTGCCAAGGGCTGCTGCAACAGAGAACATGATGCTTTCAGGGAGCTGCTGCTGCTGCTGCTGCGTCGCTCAGTCGTGTCCGACACTGCCCCATAGATGGCAGCCCACCAGGCTCCTCCATCCATGGGATTCTCCAGGCTAGAACACTGGAGTGAGTTGCCATTTCCTTCTCCAGTGCATGAAAGTGAAAAGTGAAAGTGAAGTCGCTCNACTATGCAGTCAAGGTAGATATCTACCCTGTTTCTAAATTAAATGACTACAAACTACTATAACTTTTTTTTTTTTTAAGATAGTCTAGGTACTTTTTACTGGTTTTTTTTTTCTTTTCCTAAAGAGTGCCTTGTTTTTTTTAGACTCTGAGTATGTCAGCTTTAGTCTTGTCAACATAACTTTGTCAGCTTTTCCTGATCTCATGTGTTGCTTCTGATGTAATGTGAGCTACAACATTAAGTAAACAAGTTTGTTAGAATTCTACGTAAAGTAAAAGTTGAAGGTACGTGATTAAAGGCCTCAATAGAATCAATGTGTGTGCTTTTATGGATAGGTTTTACAACAACAAACTATAAGCACTTAGAAGTCTTTTTCTACCCTCTTCAAGAGTCTTAGAAAACAGGGTCTAAGAAACCTAACCTCTGGATAAGTAGAGAGTTCACAGGACAAGAGAGGAATTTTGATCTCACACATCCAATAAGATGAACTAGTACTACACGGGCTTCCCAGGTTGTTCAGTGGTAACATAGAAGACATAGGCTCGAACCCTGGATTGGGAAGATCCCCTGGAGGAGGAGATGTCTACCCACTTCAATATTCTTGCCTGGAAAATCCTATGGACAGAGGAGCCTGGCAGGCTACTGTCCCTGAGGTTGCAAAGAGCCAGACATGACTGAGTACACACACATGCGCTAGTACTACATACACATACTCTGCATCTGTGAAAGATACAGAGATAAGAGGAAAAGCCTAATGAGAATAAGATGAGGAAAGGGAAATCTGCTCTCAGAGATGCAAGGAAAGTGCTGCATGAACACAGAAAATGACTCCAGTGCAGACAATGGGAAAACAAGTTCAGGAAAGCTTCCTGGAGGAGGGTAAATGTAACTGAGTGTTGAAAGATGCATTAGAGCTCAGGTCCATCTGGGGGAAAGAGATACAGAGGCAAACAACAGGTGCCAAGGGCTGCTGCAACAGAGAACATGATGCTTTCAGGGAGCTGCTGCTGCTGCTGCTGCGTCGCTCAGTCGTGTCCGACACTGCCCCATAGATGGCAGCCCACCAGGCTCCTCCATCCATGGGATTCTCCAGGCTAGAACACTGGAGTGAGTTGCCATTTCCTTCTCCAGTGCATGAAAGTGAAAAGTGAAAGTGAAGTCGCTCAGTCGTGTCAGACTCTTAGCAACCCCATGGACTGCAGCCTACCAGGCTCCTCCATCCATGGGATTTCCCAAGCAAAAGTACTGGAGTGGGTTGCCATTACCTTTTCCGAGACTGGAGGACCCATTATCTTGAGGCCAACCCACATCCACTGAGAGGAATGAACTATAGGATTAGGGATTCATACAGATCTTCAGTTAGGAAAAATTACCTTGGCAAGAAGGATGGGCTTCAAAAGAGCAAGAGGACACTATGTCCTAGAGAGAAATCATGATGGCTTAAGTAAGGCATGGAAAATGCAAGGAACAAACAGTTCAAGAGGTACCACAGGTGATCCAGTCTAAATCAAAGTGGATAACCCCGGTGAGGCAGGTGGTGAGCAGCTGGGAAGGGTGGAGAGAGAATAGCTGCGCAAAGTTTAAAAGTCAACTGTCAGAGATTTACCATAAGATCACTACATCCATTCATCTGTAGATGGACATCTAGATTGTTTCCATGTTCTAGCTATTGTAAATAGTACTGCAATGACCATCGGGGTCATAAATAAACACACATACACACACACAAATCACTATAAAACTAGTGGATCTCTGTTCTACTCACAGAACTGAAGAAATAATTGACCACTCAATTATGATAAAAGGAAGATTAAGTTAAGAAAAGTCTCTGGTCATAGGTATTTTACTAAAAATGAGAAAAAAATTCTATATACATGGATAACCTCTTATATATCTGTATTATTTTATTACAGTATTTTATACTGAGAGATAATATTTATTATTTCCCAAAACGCTAAAGGATGATTTTCCTTTAGTTTGCACAACCTTTGACACAGAAGGCTGTTTAGGCCACCCTCTTCAATTCTTCTCTTACATCTCTGCCAGATGATCATCAAGCTTCTCTTATCAGTGAGAGTCTCATAACCACAAGAGGCAACTCATTTCATTTTTTGACAGTTCCAAATGATTTCTAGTCCCTCTGTGGATAAAACTGATACACACTTAGATGTCCATCAGCAAAAAAAAAAAAAACTGATACACAGTCTCTTTGACATAAGATTGCTTGCCTGCAACTTCCACCAAGCATTTCCAAATATTATACTCTGGATTTTCATATCATGAATTGGTTTTAATAGCTAAAGGCAATTTCTAAAGTACTTTTAAAAAACAAAAATAAATCTAGTGGTTCTTTTCTTCTACATGATAATCAATAACCAGATTTTTTTGTCCTTGCAATGACCCATTGTTTAGCTGCCATATTTATCACATGCAGGCATCTTTCCAATTAAATTTGTTTCCTGGGTTTTTATTGGCTTTTAGAGCTTCCCTGATGGCTCAGATGGTAAAGAATCTGCCTACAATGCAGGAGGTTCGGGTTTGACCCTTGGGTCAGGAAGATCTCCTAAGGAAGAGAATGGCTACCCATATCAGGATTCTTGCCTGAAGAATTACATGGACAGAGCATCCTGGCAGGCTATAGTCCATGGGCTTGCAAAGAGTCAAACACAACTGAGCAACTAATCCTTAACACTTTATTGGTTTTAGGATAGAAGACCCATTACAGCTGCTAGTTAAGGGACTTACTTTGCTTGATTTACTGTCAAGAAATAATATTCATTTTGCTGCCCAATGATAATTTACCATCTTTGTCATCTAAAATTTGACAAAACTTAATTGGAAAGATTTTTTATTTTAGAAAACTAACTTTCCCTTCTTACTCACCCCTTAATCTGCAATTGTGGTTACTGGCTAAAGAAGCATAAGAGGTACTCAGGTGATAAGTCCCAAATCCATTCACTCAAAAACACTACCTATGCAGGAGATTTCTGACACCTTTCTCAACAAGCAAGAAATCAATATATAATGCAGTTGATACTTTTCATGTTGTACTTAACAATTCAATCACTTCAAGATCAGGCTTTAGAAACATCACATTCACAGATAACATTGTTCAGCAGTTCTGGCCAAATGAAAAAAAATAAGTAAAAATAAATAAATATGTGTGTGTAGATTTAAAAAGAGGAAACAAAATTGGTCTCACTTGCAGAATAAGATTACAAACTAAGAAAATCAGACAAAAATCACCTAAGAAACTACTGAAGTGAGTAAGATTGGGGTGAAATAACATATAGATTAAGACATACAAATCATCAGGCTTCCTGTTTTAAAAAAATAATAATAACTGAGAAGCATTCCAACTCAAGATAACTGACTGAATATATGCTTTTGTCTTCCTTCTCTCCCAAAGCAGGAAATGAATACAAAGGGGGAAAAACCTGTAATAGCCAAACAACAAAGTGGAGGAGGGGGTAGTGATTATGAGGCAAAAGAGACTGAAACAAGCCTCTGAGGAGTGTGGGGTGGAGCGCAGGCTAAGGGCAGAGCAAGCTGAAGCCCAGACCCAGGGTGTGGAGCGGGGTGGACAGGGAAAGAGGAAGCCAGTGTCCTCAGAGACCCCGATGGGCTCATGAGCAGGTGTGGAAGGTGGGTGTAAGAACTGGAAGTGAAAACAGGAGAATTAAATTAAGCAGCTGTACCAACTGCCCCACAGCCCCAATAAAACACATCTTTCCAATCCTGACCCCAGAGACAATCCAAAGAAACTAGTCTCTGACCAAACCATTCAAATTGCCTATAAAGACAGGCCTCTACTGTGGAGGTTGATGTCCAAGAGTCAATCTTAGCTCCTCCTGCCCATTCACTCACCCTGAATAGCAGAGTCTCACCCATGTACACAGATCTACAGTTCATCATGGACGAGACACCTACTGAGCAAAGAGACCTATGGGAGAACTGTATGTCTGCTCTCCCAAACAGTCAACAGGAAGGAAAAATAAATGTTACCAAAGAAACCAAACTTCTGAAGAAACAGAGATAATGTATGGAACAGAACTGTAAAAAAAAAAGTTCTTTTTTATATTATATATAAATATAATTTATGTTAGTATACCCAGAACAAGAGAAGAAGATATGACATAAAACAACACAAACAGGATGCTTCAAAAAAGAACAGAGCATAAGAAAAAAAGTTCTGATTGCTGAAATTAAAATAGACAAAGGAAGAATTAAAAGACCAAAGAGAGGCAATGTCCCAAATAATGCAAGAACACAACGGGACAAAACTAGGACAGAAAAGATAAGAGCCACAGAGAATCAGTCTAAAAGTTCTGNAACAGAGCATAAGAAAAAAAGTTCTGATTGCTGAAATTAAAATAGACAAAGGAAGAATTAAAAGACCAAAGAGAGGCAATGTCCCAAATAATGCAAGAACACAACGGGACAAAACTAGGACAGAAAAGATAAGAGCCACAGAGAATCAGTCTAAAAGGTCTGCTCACCAACTAGTCCCTCTGTGGATAAAACTGATACACACTTAGATGTCCATCAGAAAAAAAAAAAAAACTGATACACAGTAAGAGTTTTTTTAAAAGAAAATATACAAAAGAGAAAGGATATAATTATTTTTACGTAAGTAGTAAGTCTCCAGAGGAAAGTCATGAGACGCAAATTAAGGTAAGTGAAACAGATAGGCATTTAAACAAAGACCCGTGGCATTTCAGTATAAAAGAAAAAAAAATTCATAAAAATTTCCAGAAAAACAAGCACACAGAAAAGTCACTTACAAAAGAAAGAGAATCAGGCTGGCATGAAACTTTTCTACCCCAATATAATGTAAGTATAATGAAGCATCCTCTTCAAAGTTCTAAGTGAAAGTGACTATGAATGCAGAATTCTGAGCACAGCCAACTATCAATCAAGTGTGAGTGCAAAAAAATACATGTCTCCCTCGTCCAAACATCTTTGCTTGAAGAAGTTAATTATGTACTTATCTAGGCAAAATGAGGGAGAAAGCCATGTAATAGGGAAGACTCATAAAAAGATGTCTGTAAGAGTGAAATGGAGAAATATCCCTGAAGATTTACAAAATGGTAGTCAAGCCTGGAACTGGAGACTAGAGGACTCCCTTGAGAAGCAGAAAGAGAAGTAGATTCCAAGAGAGATTATTGCTCCTCAAGGTGTATCAAAGGCTGGTTATGCTTTATCAAAGAGGAAACAAACAGTAGTCTAAAACTCTAAAAAATCCAAAATGATCCAGAAGAATGTCAATGGTCCAAATATGAAGTATCTAAAATGTGGCAAGATTTTATATATAACTTATGCACTCTAAGAAACTACAAGAATATATCTTTTGAGGGGCTCAGGGGCAGAGAACACTTGGCCTAAATTTAAAAAATGGAATCTTATCCCCTTAGTCGGCTTAGTGGTGAAAAATATTTATGCTATCAGAATAATAGCAACCAGTATTTACTGGTTTTTAACTTTTAGAATCAACATACAGACAAAGCTAAGAAAATTTATTGCAGTTATAGAACAGAATTTAATGTTACCAGTTTTGGCAACATAAAAGTAAGTAACTGATAAAAAGTGTAAATTGGAAAGGAAGAAAGAGGTGGAGAGGTGAGAGAGAGGACTTTAATGTCACCTTCTTACACAGTGAAAGGTCTTTGTATAATGAGTTGAGTTACTGGAACACAATCACAGAGATTTAAAGAAATAATAAAAAATCAAGACAAATAGTAGAAAAGATAAAATATTATACCTCAAAATTGAGGAAATGATGAGGTAAAGCTAAGAAGTAATTTGAGAACATTGAATCTTCATGTATCAGAGTGGGGAGGAAATTAAAACCAATGAATGAAGATTTTTGCTCATGGATATATGTGTGTGTGTGTGTGTGTGTGAATATACATATGCACATATATGTGTGTTGGACCTTATTTTCAATAACCCAAAACTTTTGAACATACTCTCCACTTTTGACAGCTGGGTGAGAGGAGCCCATATTTGGGGCACAAAGTGTGGAATGTGTTTTGGGGCCAAAGGCAGCAGCAACTGACAAAGACATGCTGGAACACAAGCAATTTGCCCTAACACATTAATGTTTCATGCCACAAAGAAACATGGGAAAAAGCATAACCACAGAGCTGAGAGCCTCAGAGAAAGACCATTCCCTACAATATACCTCTTGGCTCAGGTTGGCCCATCTGCTCTGTTTTAGAAGTATTTATTACATGGTTCTCCCCAACTTAAATGCATTTTGACCTTAACTCCATAACTCAGCAGGTTCAATTCTTCCTGACTCTAGTCATAAATTCTTTCTTGATCCAGTTATCAAGTGACAAATTTAAGTAATCTATTCAACCTATTTTTTTCCATTAGCCGTGTCATTTTTAGTGAGTATTTCTGCAGAATTCAGGATTTTTCAGAAATAAATAAACTGCCTAACAGCAGAGATACCTGTACAAAATAATACTTAAAGATACAGAAGTAGCTATCAAAAGAACAAAAGAGAAATGGCTGAAAGTAGCTGTGTTTACAGTCTCACTCCTGGGTATAAATCCAAACAAAGCTAATTCAAAAAGATACAGGCACCCCTAAGTTTATAGCAGCACTAGTCACAACAGCCAAGACAGGGAAATAACCAAACGTCCATCAGCAGATGAATGGATAAAGAAGACGTAATACATATACACAACGGAATACTACTCAGCCATTAAAAAAAATAATAATAACAAAACAACGCCCTCAGAGGCACCACAGATGCAACTAGAGATTACCTTACTAAGTGAAGTCAAATAGAGAAAGACAAATACTACATGATGTCACTTATATGTGGGAAAGAACCTATCTACAAGACAGAAACAGACTTATGGACCACAGAAAACAGACTTGTGGTTGCCAAGGGCAAGGGTGGTGGGGGAGGGACGGTGTGGGAAGTTGAGACTAGCACATGTGAACTGTCATATATAGGAGGGNAGACAAATACTACATGATGTCACTTATATGTGGGAAAGAACCTATCTACAAGACAGAAACAGACTTATGGACCACAGAAAACAGACTTGTGGTTGCCAAGGGCAAGGGTGGTGGGGGAGGGACGGTGTGGGAAGTTGAGACTAGCACATGTGAACTGTCATATATAGGAGGGATGGACAACAGGGTCCTACTGCACAGCACAGAGAACTGTATTTAGTATCCTATGATAAACCATAACGGAAGAGAACATAACTGCATAGTATATACATACAGTGACTTTCAAAAATGAACAGCATTGTAAATCAACTGAACTTTAATTAAAAAAAAAAAAAAGTGCCTGGGTTCAGAGGTTGGGCCTAGGGACAGAGACAGAAAACATTATCTTGCATTACAAGCTCTGCAGTGCTATGTGTTTGGCCATCATGTTAATGTATTACTTTATTTTCATCTCTGGTACTGTCACTCTCAAAAAAAGAAACATGAGGGCAAAAAAGGGGAAAAAATTACATTATTCACGGTATCAACAAAGCACTACAAAATAAACTTAAAATGTCAAACTGCTACGTAACACACTATATACATTTAATTAAAGATATAAAAGAAAATATGAACAAGTAGGGAGCAAAAACAAGCTTCTGGAAGAAAAGTCAACTTAAACATGTGACAGGAAGTGTACATATTTGGAAGGGTTGACTATCCATGACTGATAACAGTAGCCTCAATTCTGGATTAAATAAATTAAACAGGTAAATGGCATACATTCTAATTCTATTTTTTAAAACCTTTATAGACCACAGTTTCAGTAATTTTTAGGATAAATTTTAATAGTAAAATACTACAAAACCACTGTGTTTAGAAAAGNTGATCCAGTTACCAAGTGACAAATTTAAGTAATCTATTCAACCTATTTTTTTCCATTAGCCGTGTCATTTTTAGTGAGTATTTCTGCAGAATTCAGGATTTTTCAGAAATAAATAAACTGCCTAACAGCAGAGATACCTGTACAAAATAATACTTAAAGATACAGAAGTAGCTATCAAAAGAACAAAAGAGAAATGGCTGAAAGTAGCTGTGTTTACAGTCTCACTCCTGGGTATAAATCCAAACAAAGCTAATTCAAAAAGATACAGGCACCCCTAAGTTTATAGCAGCACTAGTCACAACAGCCAAGACAGGGAAATAACCAAACGTCCATCAGCAGATGAATGGATAAAGAAGACGTAATACATATACACAACGGAATACTACTCAGCCATTAAAAAAAATAATAATAACAAAACAACGCCCTCAGAGGCACCACAGATGCAACTAGAGATTACCTTACTAAGTGAAGTCAAATAGAGAAAGACAAATACTACATGATGTCACTTATATGTGGGAAAGAACCTATCTACAAGACAGAAACAGACTTATGGACCACAGAAAACAGACTTGTGGTTGCCAAGGGCAAGGGTGGTGGGGGAGGGACGGTGTGGGAAGTTGAGACTAGCACATGTGAACTGTCATATATAGGAGGGATGGACAACAGGGTCCTACTGCACAGCACAGAGAACTGTATTTAGTATCCTATGATAAACCATAACGGAAGAGAACATAACTGCATAGTATATACATACAGTGACTTTCAAAAATGAACAGCATTGTAAATCAACTGAACTTTAATTAAAAAAAAAAAAAAGTGCCTGGGTTCAGAGGTTGGGCCTAGGGACAGAGACAGAAAACATTATCTTGCATTACAAGCTCTGCAGTGCTATGTGTTTGGCCATCATGTTAATGTATTACTTTATTTTCATCTCTGGTACTGTCACTCTCAAAAAAAGAAACATGAGGGCAAAAAAGGGGAAAAAATTACATTATTCACGGTATCAACAAAGCACTACAAAATAAACTTAAAATGTCAAACTGCTACGTAACACACTATATACATTTAATTAAAGATATAAAAGAAAATATGAACAAGTAGGGAGCAAAAACAAGCTTCTGGAAGAAAAGTCAACTTAAACATGTGACAGGAAGTGTACATATTTGGAAGGGTTGACTATCCATGACTGATAACAGTAGCCTCAATTCTGGATTAAATAAATTAAACAGGTAAATGGCATACATTCTAATTCTATTTTTTAAAACCTTTATAGACCACAGTTTCAGTAATTTTTAGGATAAATTTTAATAGTAAAATACTACAAAACCACTGTGTTTAGAAAAGGCAAAAAAAAGTTACAGATTGTAGCATAAATACTACAGTTTCCCTAAGTGTGAATACCAATTTAATGGGAAAGTATGTTAAAGAGTCATCAGAGAGAAACACAAAAATTCAATAAATGTAGATTTCTTACATAACATCTCAAATGTTAAACTCTGAACACAATGTACCTATGATCTTTGTTCACCATAAATGAGGTGATGAAGTTCTTTCTTTTCATGCTGCTCCTAAAAGCAAAAGCAAACAAAATGAAAATCTTGAGTAAAACTCAAATTATTTAAGTGTACAGGCATACCTCGAGATATTGTGGGTTGGGTTCCTGTTGCTGCTGTTGCTGCTGCTAAGTCACTTCAGTCACGTCCGACTCTGTGCGACCCCATAGACGGCAGCCCACCAGGCTCCCCCGTCCCTGGGATTCTCCAGGCAAGGACACTGGAGTGGGTTGCTGTTTCCTTCTCCAATGCATGAAAGTGAAAAGTGAAAGTGAAGTCGCTCAGTCGTGTTTGACTCTTAGCGACCCCATGGACTGCAGCCCACCAGGCTCCTCCGTCCATGGGGTTTTCTAAGCAAGAGTACTGGAGTGGGGTGCCATCGCCTTGACCCCTGCAAAAAAGCGACTGTCACCATACCGTGATTCACATGAAAGTTTGTGGTTTCTCAGTGCACATAAAAGTTAGGCTTACTCTACATTCTAGTCTACCAAGTGTTCAGTTACATGATGTGTTAAAAAACAATGTGCGGACCTCAATTTAAAAAGACTTTATTGCTTAAAAAATGTTAACCATCGACAAAAGTCAGCAAATCATAATCTTTTTGCTGGTGGATGGCCTTGCCTTGATGTTGATGGCTGCTGACTGATCAGAGTGGTGGTTGCTGAAGCCTGGGGTCACTGTGGTAATCTCTTAAAATAAGACAATGAAGTTTACCTCATCAACTGACTCTTCTTTCACAAGTGACTTCTCTGTAGCAAGCAATGCTGTTTGATAGCATTCCCATAGAAATCCTCTCAGCCTCCTCAAACCCTGCAGCTGCTTTATCAAATAAGTGTATAGTGCATTATAAATCTTTTGTTGTCATTTCAATAATCTTCACAGTATCCTCACCAGGAGTAGATTTTATCTCAAGAAGCCACTTTCTAAACTCATCCATAAGAAGCAACTCCTCATCTCTTCAAGTTTTATCATGAAATTGCAATTCAGTCACATCCTTCAGCTCCTTTTTGAATTCCAGTTCTCTTGCTACTGGAGAAGGAAATGGCAACCCACTCCAGTACTTCTTGCCTTGAAAATCCCATGGACGGAGGAGCTTGGTGCAGGCTACTATCCATGGGGTCACAAAGAGTCGGGCACGACTGAGCGACTTCACTTTCACTTTCGCTTGTTATGTGCATCCCATCTACAATTATTTCCTCCACTGAAGGCTTAAACCTCTCAAAGTCATCCACGAGCGTTGAAATCAACATCTTCCAAACTCTTGTTAATGTTAATAGTTGCACCTCTTCCCATGAATCACAAACGTTCTTAATGGTATCTAGAAGGGTGAAAATTTTTCAGAAGGTTTTTGATTGACTTTGACCAGATATATCAGAGGAATCACTATCTATGGCAGCTATAACTTTATGAAGTGTATTTCTCAAAGAAAGTCAAAATTACGCCTTGATCCATGGGCTGCCAAATGGATATTATATTACCAGGCATGAATATATCGTTAATCTTGTTGTACATCTCCAACAGAGCTCTTGGGTGACTGGGTGCATTGTCAACAAGCAGTAAATACTTTCAAGAAAATCTTTGTTTTTCTTTTTTTCCCTTTTTTGTTTTTAAGCAGTATTTCTGAACAGTGGGCTAAAAANAATCTTGTTGTACATCTCCAACAGAGCTCTTGGGTGACTGGGTGCATTGTCAACAAGCAGTAAATACTTTCAAGAAAATCTTTGTTTTTCTTTTTTTCCCTTTTTTGTTTTTAAGCAGTATTTCTGAACAGTGGGCTAAAAATACTCAGTAAGCCATGTTGTCAACAGATGTGCTGTCATCCAGGCTTTATTGTTCCATTTACGGAGCACAGGCAGAGTAGATTTAGCATGATTCTTAAGGGCCCTGGGATTTTCAGAATGATTAATGAGCATTGGCTTCAACTTCAGTCATCAGCTGCATCAGCCCCTAATAAGACAATCTGTCCTTTGCAGCTTTGAAGTCAGGCGCTGGCTTCTCCTCTCTAGCTATGAAAGCCCTAGATGGCATCTTCTTTCAACAGAAGGCTGTTTCGTCTACACCGAAAACCTGTCGTTTGGTGTAGCTTCCCTCATTCATTTCCTCAGCTAGATCTTCTGGGTGACTTGCTGCAGCTCCTACACCAGCACGTGCTGCTTTATGGTCCCACTTTGTTGTTAGGGAAATAGCTTTTTTAAAAAAAAAAAAAAAAACCTCACACACCAACCTCGGCTAGATTGAAACTTTCCTGCACCTTCCTCACCTTTCTGAAGCTTCATAGACTTGAAGACAGTTAGGGTCTCGCTCTGGATTAGGAGTTGACTTAAGGGAATGTTGTGGCTGACTTGACCTTTTATCCAGAGTACAAAAACTTTCTCCATTTTAGCAATAAGGCTGCTTTGCCTTCTTATCATCTGTGCTTTTACTGGAGTAGCTCTTTTCATTTCCTTCAAGAACTTCTTCTGTAGGAACTCCCTGTTAGTCCAGTTGGTTAGGGCTCTGCTCTTTCACTGCCAAGGGCCCAGGTTCAATGCCCAGTCAGGGAACTAAGATCCTACAAGCTGCTTAACCAAGAGAAGAAAAAGAAAAAAAAAAATAAAAGAACTTCTCTGCATACACAGCTTGGGTAACTGTTTGGTAACAAGGGGACTAGCTTTATGCCAGTCTCAGCCTTGGACATGCCCTCCTCACGAAGCTACATCATTTCTAGCTTTTGACTTAAAGCAAGAGACATGGCACCTTTTCTTTTACTTGAACACTTAGAGGCTTTGTGAGGGTATTAACTGGACTGGTTTTGATATTTTTGTGTTTCGGGGAATATGGAGACCTGAGGAGATGGTGAGAGACAGGAACAGCTGATCAGCAAACAGCCAGAATACACACCAAACTTATCAGTTAAGCTCATTGTCTTCCGCCCTGTTGTCCCCACAAGATCACAATAATAACATCAAAAATCACTAGTCACAGACCACCATCTCAAATATAATAATAATGAAAAAGCTTGCAATACTGCAAGAATTACCAAAATGTGACTTGGAGACCCAGAGTGAGCAGATGCTGCTGGAAAAATGGCACAACAGACTTGGTGGACACAGGGTTGCCACAAACCTTCAATTTTTAAAAACGTAATATACTGTGAAGCATAATAAAATGAGGTATGCCGGTACAAGGGGACCCATCAAAAAAGAATTCGAAATAGAAAAATATAATTAGTAGGTCAACCTTGCTCTCCCCAGTTCTACGTGGAAGGAAAATAACAAAGCCAAATGAAACGAAATAAGAGAGTATGATTTATAAGGTTATGCTGTATTAAGAATGTTACATACTTTTCACAGTGTTACCCTGGTGGGCAAATGTGAAAGAAAATTGCTGGGATGTTGCAAGCTCAAATTTAGAAGCATTTCATCAGCAAAACTCAAACGATAATTTTTAAAGCATGAAGTCAGTTAACTTTAAAATAACTACTCTAACAGGAGGCACTGTTGTACTGTAAAAATAGCAGGGTTCAGGAAGACCTGAGACTGAACTACTGTAATGCTGCCACTCATTAGCCAAAAGGCTTAGGGACATTCCTAGTTTTTCTGAGACTCGGTTACCTCATCTCTAAAATGGGAGTCCTAATTCTTAGCATATAGGATAACTGAAAGGATTAAATCAGAATATATGGAGTTCTGACAGAAAGCCCACATGAAATAAACATGGACAAAAAGGACTACCCATCTCTGGAAATTACTATAGCCAGTATCTTTTATACTTTCAAGTTACATCACAAATCAGTTACTTCATCACATCTTGAAAGATACTTAAAAGATTCTGCTCAAACTCTGCTTGAGAAACTGCATGGTGTAAAAAAGAAAAAGGAAAGACTCTGAGTTCAGTAATCTGGGCAGAGCCCAGCTCTGCCTCTCATCAGCTGGGTAGGAGCTGGTAGGAGCAAGTTACTCTCCCTTTTCTGAATTTGAGTTTCCCCCCCTATCAAATAATGATGCTGATATCTAATTAGAAGAACTGTCATGCATACTAAGAGAGATATGTGTAAAACGTGTCCCTTTAACTTCTTTTATTTACCAATTACCAGACAATACTTTAAGTCTTGTTATATAAAATAGGCCANCCTATCAAATAATGATGCTGATATCTAATTAGAAGAACTGTCATGCATACTAAGAGAGATATGTGTAAAACGTGTCCCTTTAACTTCTTTTATTTACCAATTACCAGACAATACTTTAAGTCTTGTTATATAAAATAGGCCAGGGAGAAGGCAATGGCACCCCACTCCAGTACTCTTGCCTGGAAAATCCCATGGACAGAGAAGCCTGGTAGACTACAGTCCATGGGATCGCAAAGAGTCAGACACAACTGAGTGGCTTCACTTTCACTCTCACTTTCACTTTCAGGGGGCACTAGTGGTAAAAAACCCGCCTGCCAATGCAGGAGACGTAAGAGTTGTGGGGTCGATCACTGGGTTGGGCAGATCCCCTAGAGGAGGGCACAGCAACCCACTCAAGTATTCTTGCCTGGAGAATTCTGGACAGAGGAGCCTGGCAGGCTACAGTCCATGGGGTCGCAAAGAGTCAGACACAACTGAAACAGATTAGCATGCAAGTCATATCAAAAATTTGCCAGGGGGTAGGAGTGATACTTGCCATGTATTTTTTACCACAGGAATTACCAGTTTCTCCTTTAACTTCTTTCACTGAAAAAGCAAATTATTATTACAAATTACATGTTATTTTTGCAATTCAATAAGATCATTCAAGAAAATTTACTGCAGATCTTCTTGAAGATCTAGACACTCTTGAAGATTCTTAGGGATACACATAGCAATAAGCAAGATCTACAAAAACTCCCTGCCTTCATGGAACTCAGAGGAATTGGCCAAAGGCCACCACACAGGGCCATAAACGTACTTAGTTACCTTCTAGATGTAGCATCCAACAACTTGGAACTTGCTCCATTTAGTATAACAACTAACTAGCTGTGGTCACAACAAAGAAAATCCAATAGGAACAATGACATGGAAGGCGGAATAAAGTTCCAACTTTGGAACAGAACAACCATTCTCACCACATGGAATGATCCTGCCCCACCTGCCTGCTTTCTCACCAAGGTCAACCTACACCCAAAATAATTCCAAACTAAAAATTAGACTTATTTTCATTACTTCTAAAGGAAAGCACTTAATTTTACCCCAGATGACATGAAATCTAGAAAGATTTTCAAATCATTCCTTAAACAGGTTTTTAATATTAGAAGCTTCCTATAATCACAAAAGANTATTTTTAAAAAGGTCAACTTAAGACTTAAATGTTTTGACTTAGAATAAATTTGAGGATTTATTCATAGAGCAATGTTATAGAGTTACTTTTCAAACTTTTGTATAAAGAGTAAGAAAAAGCACCAAATTCAAAACATTTCCATACTATAATGGTTTTCGTAGCATATTGTCAAACTTTCTCTTGCTATCATTCCTAATAATTTTTCAATAATTTTTTATCAAACACCAAGCATCCAGCCAGGCATTGTTTCAGGTACTGAGAGTTCAGCATTGAGCCAACAGATAAAATCCCTGATGTGACAAAATTTACCTTCCAATGGGAGATCAACAATACAAAAGTTACATAATATGTTAGATCATGTTCACCTTTCTAGAAGAAAACAAAGAGATGAAAGGGAGTCTTGGCAGGAACAATGGGATTCAACATTTATAAGTAAGCTGGTCAGGGAAGGCTTTCATGAGAAAATGATACTTGAGTGATGACCGAACAGAGTCCCTTGTTTGAGAGTGTCAACTTTAAAAACAAAAGCATAATGTGAGAGTTGTGAGTTAAGCTTTATTTGGGGCAAAATGAGGACTGTAGCCCGGGAGACAGCCCCTCAGACAGCTCTGAGAAACTGCTCCAAAGAGGCAGCAGGAGAAGGTCGGTATATACGTGATTTTGGTGAAGGGGGAGTGCACGCAATCAAGCACATAATTTTGCAGATTTCTGCCAGTCACAATGAGCAGTCACCACCATGAAGGATTTTAGTGCTTTCACAGATATAAGGAGATACAAGAATCGGGCTCATAAAGTCGGCTCCTGAAAATATCCAACTATCTGAAGGCCTAGAACAGTTATTCTCGAGCACAGAGTGCTTCCCTTCTGCTCTCCACCCTGAACTTATTTTAAGAGATAGTGAAAATCAGCAGCTGCAGCAGCAGCAGATTTAATCCTTGTAAAGGTATATGGCTAGTGCCAATTTGTAGTTGAGAAGAATCAACCAGGAACATTTCCTGAAGAGTGGATGGGCAGTGAGGTGTGGAGTGCAGCGAGATCACATGAATCCCTATAGACCTTGATTAGGAATTTGACTTTTCTACTGATGAATGGGAAACACTGATGCCTTTTGAGACTAGAAGGGATATGATATGACTCATGTTTCAAAGGATCACCCCTGCCTATGGCAAGGATAGGACAGAAGCAGGGACAGTGGTTAGGAGGTTGTGGCCAAAACCCAGGTGAGAAATGTTAGTGATCTGGACTAGGATCAAGGGTAATGGCAGTAGAAGCGGTGGTCAGACTTTGTACATACTGTGTAGACAGAGCCAGGAGGGCCTGCTTTGGAACTAATGTGGGAAAGCAGAGCAGGAAAGAGAGAGATCAGAGACTCCCAAGATATAAAGGAAGACCCTTATTTATTTCAATAATTAGCATAATAATGCTAACCTTTAACACTGGGAAATTTTGAAGGCAAAAGAAGAGGGCAGCAGAAGATGAGATTGTTAGATAGCATCACTGACTCAATGGACATGAATTTGAGCAAACTCCAAGAGACACTGAAGGACAAGGAAGCCTGGCATGTTGCAGTCCATGGAGTTGCAGAGAGTTGGATACAACTTAGCAAGTGAACAACTAAAAATCTTCAATTAAAGTGTAAGCATATCAAAATTCGGGGTCATTTTTCTCTATCAGTTCAGTTCAGTTCATTTTAGTTCAGTTCAGTTGCTTAGTCGTGTCCAACTCTTTGCGACCCCATGAATTGCAGCACGCCAGGCCTCCCTGTCCATCACCAACTCTCGGAGTTCACTCAAACTCACATCCATCAAGTCAGTAATGCCATCCAGCTATCTCATCCTCGGTCGTCCCCTTCTCCTCCTGCCCCCAATCCCTCCCAGCATCAGAGTCTTTTCCAATGAGTCAACTCTTCACATGAGGTGGCCAAAGTACTGGAGCTTTAGCATCATTCCTTCCAAAGAACACCCAGGACTGATCTCCTTCAGAATGGACTGGTTGGATCTCCTTGCAGTCTATGGGATTTCTATGTCTAGAAGACAAGTATTCAACACCACAGTTCAAAAGCATCAATTCTTCAGCGCTCAGCTTTCTTCACAGTCCAACTCTCACATCCATACATGACTACTGGAAAATCCATAGCCTTGACTAGACGGACCTTAGTTGGCAAAGTAATGTCTCTGCTTTTTAATAAGCTATCTAGGTTGGTCATAACTTTCCTTCCAAGGAGTAAGTGTCTTTTAATTTCATGGTTGCAATCACAATCTGCAGTGACTTTGGAGTGCAAAAAAATAAAGTCTGACACTGTTTCCAACGGTTTCCCCATCTATTTCCCATGAAGTGATCGGACCAGATGCCCTGATCTTCGTTTTCTGAATGTTTAGCTTTATGTCAACTTTTTCACTCTCCTCTTTCACTTTCATCAAGAGACTTTTTAGTTCCTCTTCACTTTCTGTCATAAGGGTGGTGTCATCTGCATATCTGAGGTTATTGATATTTCTCCCAGAAATCACCTACACTTTGTAAATGGTTATTTCTTATTCCTTCTTGCAGTGTTGAATGTTGTATTCTAAGTTGAATGACAATGAAACTGAAAGTGACAATCACTCAGTGATGTCTGATTCTTTGCAATCCCATGGAGTCCATGGAATTCTCCAGGCCAGAATACTGGAGTGAGTAGTCGTTCCCTTTTCCAGGAGAACTTCCCAACCCAGGGATCGAACCCAGGTCTCCCACATTGCAGGCAGATTCTTTACAAGCTGAGCCACAAGGACATTGGAGTGGGTAATCTATCCCTTCTCTAGGGGATCTTCCTGTCCCAGGAATCAGAACGGGGTCTCCTGCATTGTAGGTGGATTCTTTACCAGCTGAGCTACCAGGGAAGCCCATATGATACTTGAAATCTAGAGTTTCTTTCAAAGCCCATCATTCTCCTGCCAAAATCAAATTCTTGTTTTTCATGGGCAATTACTCTGAATTTCTATTCATTAAAAAAGAATCTTCATTTCCAGCTGGACAGCACCTCAAGGGCTAACTCTGCGCCTGTCCACTGCTTTGTTACCTTGCATTTCACTTCTAAATGCCTTTGAATGAGGTCTGTATCTCAGCAGGGAAGACCATTCCAGCCCTTAGCTTAGTGTTAAGGCATAGCACTTAGCCACTGTTCTCATTCCTGGGAAGAGCAGAGCTACTGCTCTTGGGATGAGAGTTCCTGTTCTCATCAATGTGACAGCTGAGTTGGGTTAGAACAACATTTAATGACAAGAGAAACTTACCTTGGCCAGAGCACACCACAGCTTTCCCTGAGTCTACACAAACTCCACTAAAACCCAAATTCAAAGAAACTAATCAGTGGGAACACAGTGCTTTTTCTGTGTTTTCATTTTTTTCTTCTTTTATCTTCTTTTGAAGGATAACATATACACACAAAAAGCACATAAATGAGTGTTCTGCTCAGTTTTCAAAATTGAACCTAAATAACCAGCACCCAGAACAAGAAACTGTTACAGCATCCCATACTTCTCAGGCCCTCTCCTGATTAACCACCATATGACACTTACCTGACTCCAACACCACAGATGAGTTGTATCTGTCTTTGCACATTATATAAATGGAATCATACAGTATGTACTCATTCAAATCTAGCTTTTTTAAGTCAAACTGGTTGTGAGGTGCATACACATTGTTCCATTACATTTGTTGGTGATCCATTTTCACTGCTGAACAATATCCTATGATAATGTTTCCATCTTCTGGCTGGTGTGCATCTAATAGTGTGAAGTACTATGAACATTCTTGAACTTATCTTTTATAAATTTCTGTTCGGTATATACACAGGAGTGGATTTCTGGGTCATAGCAATCAGCTGGATAATGCCCAACTATTTTTTAAATGGTTGTAATAACTTAATATCCCCAACAGCAATATATGAAAGACAAATTGTTCTATATCTTGGCCACACTTGGTTCTGAGAAGTACTTTTCATTTTAGCCAGAATGGTGTGTTTAATGCTATCATATCGTATTTGTGACAAGATGGCTGGATGGCATCACTAATGCAATGGACATGAACTTGGGCAAACTCTGGCAAAAGGTGAGGGACAGGGAGGCCTCGTGCTATAGTCCGTGGGGTCACAAAGAGTTGGACATGTCTGGGCAACTAAACAACAGTATTGTGTTTTTAATTTGCTTGTCCTGATGACTAAAGAAATTGAGCGATTTACCCTATGTTTACCAGTCATTTGGATATATTCTTTCATGAAGTAACTTATCAAGACTTGCATCCATATTTATACTGGAATGTCTTTTTTTTTCTTTTGATTGTAACAGTACTCTATATTTCTGAACATAAATTTCCACACTTCTCCAACTGTGTCAACGTACTTTGAGCCTTTTTGATGAATAAGTGTTTTGTTTGTTGTGTTTTTTTGGTCACACCGCATAGCTTGTGGGATCTTAGATCCCGGCCCAGGGACTGAACCCACACCCTCATCAGTAAAAGCAGAGTCCTAACCACTGGACCACCAAAGAATTCCCAATAATTCTTAACGAAATTAAACTAATGAAATCCAGTTTCAACAATTTATTTTAATGTTAGCATTTCTGAGTTTTTTTGTTTTGTTCTAGTTAAGAAATCTTTGCACAAGATCATAAAGACATTCATCTGTTCTCCCAAGAGCTTTATCATATTCTCTCTCACAATTAGATTTGCAATTTTCTGAAACTGACATTTGTGTTTTACAAGTTAACATAATTATTTTCTGCGGTATCCAAAACAGCATCATTTACTGAAAAGTCCATCTGTCCTCTCTGAACTGCAATCACCTTTGTCCCAAATCAAATAACCAACAGTCTGTTTCTGTGCTTTTTATTCTGTTCCATTGGTCTATATGCCCACCTTTACACCAATACACTGTTGTAATTCCTGCAACCTTGTAACACATTTTGCCTATAACATATTTGACTATTAATTCCTCTAGCTTTATTCTTCTTCAAGATTCTAAGGCCAAGAATAGCCAAAGCAATAATTAAAATACTATGTTCTTCTGTTTGGGTGGATCTTCTTTAATTTCTCTAAATATTTTGTGGCTTTTCTACATAAAGTTTTTATACACACATCACTCCATTTCTCCCTAGGTGTTTGATTTTTGATGTTTTTTAAAATATTATCAACTTCTGAATTAATTATATTTCAAATTAATTTCAAAAACATTTCCCTTATTGTCAAATTTAAGTATCAATTTCTGTGGCTGGTATATAAAAATACAATTGATTGTATTGACAATCAATAGACAAAAATACAATTGTATATTGACCTTGCTTCCAGGGACCTTGGTAAATTCATTTAATTCAAATAATCTTCCTGTAGATTTTACTGATCTTTCTTGTGAATAAGCCATGTTATCTATGGATAAGCTTTATTTCTTCCTTTTCAATACATATAACTGTCATGTCTCTTGCCTTTAAATATGAGTATCCTATTGCAGTCTTGATCTCAAGGCGGAAACTGTCAAAATTTCACTGGGAAATTTTGTCCACAGGCTTTTTATAGCTATTTTTGTAGATATAAGATAAACCTATTTTTTATCAGATTAAATCTTGTTTATAAAACAAAGATAAAGTGACTCTTTACCAAGTTAATATAGAATTCCCTTTCACATTTGTAGGTTGCTAAGATATCTGAACCATGAATGAATTTGATTTTTAACAAATCATTTTTTCTGTATTAGCAAGACAATAAGATTATTTTTGCCATTTTCTGTTCATGTGGGGAATTGCATCAACCCCTCTGTGAATGTGGTCTCAAACACCCCTTGCTTGTTTGAAATAAACCCTCACATTGGCCTTTTCAATTGCTGGATTTGATTTTCCAGTGTTGTTTCTCATTTTCCCATCTGTGTTCACAAGAAAAATGTGTCTATATTTTTGTTTTATATATAGCCCTAAACAGTTATGATACAAAGATCAAGCTGGTTATATAAAAGGAATCTGTAAGTTTTCCCTCTTGTTCTACTGTCTGCAAAACTTTACTTAAATCGTGTTTTACAACACTGTAAATCAACTATACTTCAATTTTTTAAAAAAGTGCTATGTTTTAAAGAATTCCCCAGTAAAGCCATATGGGCCTAGGGCTTGCTTGTATTTGCTTGATAAAAATGGATTCAATTTCTTTGATACCTGACTATTCTGGTTTTCTAATTCCTTTTTAATTTTGAAAATTTTGTATTTTCCCAGGTATTTGTTCATTTCACCCAAAACTTATTTGTAAAATTATTCATAATACCTTTTCGTTGCCTTTCTAATGTCTGTAGACTCTGCCATCATTCTTAATTATACCTAGTATTTGTCACTTTGTTTGATCCATGTTTTTCATTAGTCTTGTTAAAGATTTATCAGGTGTATTACTCAAATAGTCTTGCTAAAAGTTTATCAAGTATACTAGTCTCTTCAAAGATCTGAACTTCATTAAATACATCTATCACACATTTTCTGTTTCATTGATTTCAACTCTTTATTATTTAATTTCTTCTGTCTTTCTCTAGGCTTGATCTTTTTTCTGGAGATGGAAACTGAGATTAATTTTGTTGTTATTATCTTTTTTCCTAAATAAATGTATCTACAACTATAAAGTTCTCTCTGAGCATGAGCTTAGCTGAGTCATTAAACTTTTGATAGGTAGTATCTTCATAATCATCCAGTTCAGTATCTTCTCTAATTTTTGTTGCAATTTTTCTTTTACAACCCATGGCTCTTTAAATATAAATTATTTAATTTTCAGGAAGTTGGGGCTTTTTTGGATGACTTTTTTTTTCCTCTCAATTTCTAACTGAATATTACTATTGTCAGAGAACACATTCTAAATCAGTTCAAACTCTGAAATTTGTTAAGGTTATATTTGAAGTGAAGTGAAGTTGCTCAGTCTTCTCTGACTCTTAGCAACCCCATGGACTGTAGCCTACCAGGCTCCTCCGTCAAAGGGATTTTCCAAGCAAGAGTACTGGAGTGGGTTGCCATTGCCTTCTCCAGGGGATCTTCTGGACCCAGGGATTGAACCCGGGTCTCCCACATTGTAGGCAGACGCTTTACCGTCTGAGCCACAAGGGAAACCCATAAGGTTATATTTATGTCCTAGCATTTGGTCATTTTTGACAAATGTTCTATATTCAGTTGAAAAGAATGATTTCTTGCATAGTTAGGTGCACAATAAGCACAAGTTTACTAACTGTTCAGATCTTCCACACTACTGACGCTGTCTCCTTGCCTGATCAGCCTTAAGAGAGGAGTCAAAGTCTCCCCCTGTGATTGTGGATATGTCTATTTCCTTTGATTTTGTTTCCTTTGCTTTATGTATTTTTAAGCTGTGCTATTAAGGACATGACAGATTTAAGAATGTGACATCCTCTGGTCAATGAATCCCTTCAGCATTATGAAATATTCCTCTTTAGTATCACTTCTTGCCTTAAAATTTTATTCAAAACTAGTATAACTACAGCAACTTTATTTTTCCATACTTTTCTAATTTTTGTGTCCTCATACTTATGGTATGTTTCTCTTTTTTTAATTTGTTATTCTCTTTTTTTTTACTATTTATTTGCTCCAGGTCTTAGCTGTGTCACATGAGATTGTTGACCTTGTTTGTGGCATGCAGGATTTTAGTTGCAGCATATGGGATCCAGTTCCCTGACCAAGGATTGAACCCAGGCCCCCTGCACCGAGAGCACAGAGTCCTAGCCACTGGAGCACCAGGGAAGTCCCTAAAGTATATCTCGTTTAAGCTGCACATTTATCACTATCATTTTTTAATAAAGTTTGAAAATCTCAGTCTTTTACTTGAATTATTTAATTCATCTACATGTAATCTTTACAAAAATACCTGGATTTTTATCTGTCATCTTACTGTTTTCTATTGACACAACTGGTTTTTGCACATGTATTCCTCTCTTTCTTGTGGTCTAATCAATATTTTTATCAATCTGATAAAACTTATCAGATTGATAAGTTGATTTATCAACTTCCCTTTTTAATTTGCTGGATATACAGTTTCACTATTATTTCAGTTGTTACTCTAGAGATTACAACATGTATCATTATATCTTTTAGTGAAAATGCACTGCTGATAAATTCTCTCAAATTCTATTTGTCTAAACTATTTATTTCACTTTAATTTTAAAGGAAAGTTTCACTGGGTAGAGAATTCTCGGTTGGCATCTCCAGCAATTTGAGATGTCATTCCATCATGTATATGGGTATAATTTTCTTTCAATATATCCCTCTTAGCGGTTCATGAAGGATCTTGAATTTGTGGGCTGATGTTACAAAAGTTTCATGAGAAATACTTTTAGATATTGTATCTGAGCAATTCATTCTCTCTTCTCCTTTATCAATCCTACAACAGATCTTTTGATCACATTACAAATGTCTTTTATGCTCTTTCCTATTTTAGTCAATTTTTTTCTTTCTGCCTGTGCTTCAGTTTAGACATTTTCTATTAACTTGCCTTCTAGTTCATTAATTGTATCATCTCTAAGTTCAATATGTTTTTAAACACATCCATTGAGTTCTGTCAAAAAAATCTTTTTTGGTTCTACAATGCTTGATACATACACACACACACACACACACACACACTCACTCACTTCAATTATCTAGACTAATTCTATACCTTCTTACCTCTTTTGTTTCTTTTTTCTCTATGTTCCTAACCATAATAATCATAACGTCCTCATCTGCTAACTCCAATATCTGGATCACCTGTGTTTCTGCTTTCTATCGCTTAATTTTCTCTTGGTTTTTGCTCAGTTGGTCCTGTCTCTTCACATACTTTGCAAAAAAAATTTTTATTGAATGCTGATTGTTAAGAGGTTAAAAGATGCTTGCTCCTTTGAAGAAAAGCTATGACAAACCTAGACAGCATATTAAAAACCAGAGACATCACTTTGCCAACAAAGGTCTGTCTAGTCAAAGCTATGGTTTTTCTAGTAGTCATGTACGAATGTGAGATCTGGACCATAAAGAAGGCTGAGCACCGAAGAACTGATGTTTTCCAACTGTGGTGCTGGAGAAGACTCTTCAGAGGAGACTGCAAGGAGACCAAACTAGTCAATCCTAAAGGAAATCAACCCTCAATATCCATTGGAAGGACTGATGCTGAAGCTGAAGCTCCAATACTTAGGCCACTTGATGCCAAGAGCTGACTCATTAAAAAAGACCCTGATGCTAGGAAAGATTGAAGGCAAAGAGGAGATGAGGGCAACAGAGGATGAGTTGGTTGGATGACATCACTGATTCAATGGACATGAGTTTGAGCAAGATCCAGGAGACGGTGAAGGACAAGGAAGCCTGGCGTGCTGCAATCCATGGGGTCAAAATGAGTCAGACATGACTGAGCAGCTGAACAGCAACAAGAGGTTCCAGGTGATGGGAAGATGCCTCCCTGCTCTTATCTAGGCAGATAAGAGCATAAGGTAAATTACATTAATTCAATAAGGAACTGAGAGGGATAGAGGTGCATGCAGGTTTGGGAAGATGTGATCTATTTCTGACTGCCTCTAAACAAAGACCTGACTCCACAGCTTTGAATGGAAAGTATAATGGGCCTTTGTCACTTCAGCCTCAAGTGACAGCTTGGCATGTGAGATCATTCTGCTTAGCTGCCATCATACAGAGCCCTAGAATTTGGCAAATATCTTGAGACAGAGACTATGTATTTAAGACCCTTCAAATTTCCAATTCTGTCCTTGAGTTAATGAGTGAAAGTTGCTCAGTTGTGTCCAACTCTTTGCAATTCCATGGACTGTATACAGTCCATGGAATTCTCCAGGCCAGAATCCTGGAGTGGGTAGCCTTTCCCTTCTCCAGGGGATATTTCCAACCCAGGGATCGAACCCAGGTCTCCCACATTGCCAGCAGATTTTTTACCAGTTGAGCCACAAGGGAAGCCCAAAAACTATGGAGTGAGTAGCCTATCCCTTCTCCAGTGGATCTTCCTGACCCAGGAATCCAACTGGGGTCTCCTGCACTGCAGGCAGATTCTTTAACAACTAAGCTATTAATAACCCCATGAAACAAAGTTTCTATACACCTGGATTCTCAGCTTCTAATTGAGACAAACTGGTGTCCCCAGGTAAAAAGCAGCTGTAGGTCAGTGTCAATTTACCACTCGTTTCAGGTCTTGCCACCCTCATCACTGCTGTTCCTAGACCACTACCCTACCGAGACCCCCAGGCCTCAGGGTAGGTCTCTGTCTCCTAAATACTTCAAAGCTCAAGGATTTCTATTCTGCCTTCCAGTGGCTTCCAGCTTAACTGTTTAATATCAGGTTCAGAATTGAGTAGATAAACTGACTATGGTTCTTGGGCCCACTCCAGTCTCCAACTTTACAGTTTCTCTGAGCAACAATCAGAAACCCGGCTGTTTGGATAGACCTGGAGCACATCACGCTCAGTGAAGTAATTCAGCCAGAGAAAGATAAATACTTATATGTGGAATCTAAAAAATACACCAAACTAGTGAATATAACAAAAAAGGAACAGACTCACAGATAGAGAAAACAAACTAGTGGCTACCAGAGGGGAGAGGGAGGGGTAAGAGAGGACTAAAGAGGTACAAACCACTATGTATAAAATAAACAAGCTGCAAGGATATATTGCAAGCACAGGGAATGTAGCCAATATTTTATGACTTCAGATGGCATATAATCTATAAAAACTCTGAATCACTGTGTTCTACACCTGAAGCTAATATAATATTGTAAATCAACTATACCTCAATAAAAAATTAATTAAAAAAAAACTCTGTTGTTCTGCCTCAAGCAACTATTCCAGTTTATAACTTTTAAACAATGCTTTAAAGCTTAAGCAAAAAGTATGACAACGTTTTAAAAACATAGTGAAATTTAGATCACGTTAACCAATGTTCCAGAGTCCTTGTACTATGCACAGTATGGTAGTGTTTATGTTCAATAAATTATGTATACCTTTAATAGGCTTTTTTGACTAGGTGTTCCAAGTGATGTATTTTGCTGTTAAGATTAACACGCAATGAATAAAGCTGAGAGATCTAATTTTGTCATAAGACAAAAACAACCAATAAAGCAGCACTAACTGAAAGAGATAGACATAAATCTTGATTACTATAGAATTCATAAAGTTGAATTATTATTAAATAATAATTGAGCGGTGGTCACAGAGTTTGGGCAAATTGCAGTGGAGTTCCTGAGGCATGGCTCGAACCCCAAAATCTATGAAGGCGCTGCCAGAAAACTCAGCGTGAGTAGTGACACTGTCCAACATGGTTTGGAAGGCTCAATATACCTCCTCACTGAAAGTTCATGGATTTCCAAGACTCTATTTTTGTTCTGGGATTTCCTGAAGAACTGAACAAATTGTTGCCTCAGCTTTATCTAGACAACAGAAAGGAGATCAGAACTATCCTGAGTGAATTGGCACCAGACCTTCCCAGTTACCGCAGCCTTGAATGGTGACTGGATGTACAGCTTGCAAGCAGAAGCCTCAAGCAACAGGTTAAACCATCAATGACTATAAAGCTCCACCTTAATCAGAATGGAGATCACAACACCCAAGCTCTGCAGACAGACCCAGCCACCCTGCTCCACTTGGTTCAGCAGTTGGAACAAGCCTTGGAGGAGATGAAAACAAGCCACTGTAGGAGAGTCGTGCGCAATATCAAGTAGTCCCAATTTGTTTTCTTCCTCCGGAATCACTTGTGAATTGATGACACACAGTAGTTATTTTTCAAAACAATTTTTTAAGTTGATAGTAATAAATACAGAGATTTCATAAAATTTCTTTTCCTGTGTCAAGATACTAAGGTCATGATCACAGACTAAGTGAAGTTTCTTTCTCGGTACTAAATATGGTCAGTTTCTTGAGTTAAGATGTAGTTTATATCGTAAATGTGTAAATAGGATTGAATCAACTGAAAGTGAATCTATACTGTTCAAATCTTCTGTGTATATAATTGACTTTTTTTTTATGCTTTTCCTAACTAGTTTATTGTTTTCCTCCTTATTGATCTAAACTTAAAAATAAAGTTCACAGTGTAATTCTATTACTNGAAAGTGAATCTATACTGTTCAAATCTTCTGTGTATATAATTGACTTTTTTTTTATGCTTTTCCTAACTAGTTTATTGTTTTCCTCCTTATTGATCTAAACTTAAAAATAAAGTTCACAGTGTAATTCTATTACTATTCATAGTATTTCTAAACAATTTTATGTTTTTGACTTTAAAGCACACCATGATGTTAATAGCCACAGAAGAGTGGGAAGTGAATATGAATTTTTTTAATGCAACATTTTTTAGGCAGTTCACGTATTTTATTTGGCTGTGAATATACGAAGTACTCGGAGAAGGCAATGGCACCCCACTCCAGTACTGTTGCCTAGAAAATCACATGGATGGAGGAGCCTGGAAGGCTGCAGTCCATGGGGTCGCTAAGAGTCATACATAGCTGAGCGACTTCACTTTCACTTTTCACTTTCCTTCATTGGAGAAGGAAATGGCAACCCATTCCAGTGTTCTTGACTGGAGAATCCCAGGGACAGGGGAGCCTGGTAGGCTGCCATCTGTGGGGTCGCACAGAGTCGGACACGACTGAAGCAACTTAGCAGTAGTAGCAGCAGCAGTTATTATTTAATAGTTGAATTATTATTATTAAACAAAAAAAAATTTTCACGTTTAAAATCAGTATTTAGTTATAGGGCCCTCTTTCTTAAAATCATCTTTGATTCCTAGAAGATGCCAAGTATCAAAAATTTTCTTTTGTGCATGAAAAGAAAACTGAAGATGTACCATGATCAACAAGGAAGAGAGGCACAAATATACTGAAAGTCATCAAGAAATGATAAGCTGGCTTTCACTACTATAAATGGAGGGTCATCAGCTAGAAAAATAACATGATGAAAGCATTAGTCAGAGGTTTGCTGCATCTCGTCCTTGTTCAGTAGAGGCTTTTAGTCTCCTCTTTCATCATCTCCAGCCATACAGAGTCCTAAGGAACAGGGTCTACATTCCAGGATCCTACAAAGATGCAACCACTAGATTTAATAAAGGGCAAGGGTGGGGACAGGGTGTAGCTCACAGACACAAATTGATATACCGTTTTCCACTTCTTTTTTCCTCTACTTCTTTTCACTTTTCTTTCATGGTTACTAACTGGAGTGTTACTTCATTTGTGCTTACCATAAGCTGCTTCAAATTTTTTGACTATATAATGTATATAAATATTTAAATAAGGTTTACACATGTAAATATACGTTCCAGCCATATATCAGTACTCTCCACTGCACCATGACATAGCATCATATGCTCATGCAAAAGCACCATTCACATTATAAATATAAACCCCCAAGTAAGGGAGACACACTACAAACAAGAAGTCCAAACCTTTGCCCAACCTCTGGGGCAAAGGTTATTGGCCCTTGTTTAACCATAATTTGAAACACTGGCTCTGTGAAAGAAAACAATGTCTGACATGACTTGAAAATGCCTGCTAAAAGTATTATTTTCATGTAGTTACAAGTAGCTCAACCTAAAACACTGCCCTTTATTATGAAAACTATAAATATAAGGACTTAGAATATTATTGAAGCCATTTGTAATCATCTCAAGTGTTTCCACAGTGTCCAGTGAGTCTACGGAACATTTACTGGAACAAACGTTAAATCTTCCTCTAAATTATCAAACAATCGCTACCTAAAAAAACCCTATGCTATTGGAGAAGGAAAAGGCAATCCACTCCAGTATTCTTGCCTGGAAAATACCATGGACAGAGGAGCCTGGCAGGCTATAGTCTATGGAGCTGCAAAGAGTTGGACCTGACTTAGCGACTAAGCATACACAAACACCCTATGCTATACTTTTATAGCAGCAGTAACTGCAGAATATTTTTATGTAATAANGAGCCCTGATCCTGTACCTCACCATGAACCTCACTCTGGCTGACTGTGGTCTACAGGGATGTGTTAGTGTTGCTTTACCGGTTTTAACAAATTCCTCACACAGGGGTAGGGTGTTGATGGTGGGGGAGGCGGTCTGCATTGGGGGAGGGGGTAGAGGGTATGGAAATTCTGTAATTTCCATTCGATTTTGCCATGAACCTAAAGCTTCCCTCAACAGTAAAGCCTGTTCCTGCGCCCCCGCTCCCCGGAATAGAGAGGCAGGAAACGGCAGGAGAAGCCCACCTCTTGGGGATTTTCACGAACGAGGGTGCTGCTGTCCCCAGAAGCCTGCTGGGGACCTTGTGCTGTCTCTGCTTCCCTGCTTCCTGAGAGCAGGAGCCCCCGAGTGCTGCAGTCAGACGGCGCCGGGGGCCCCCCGCCCCAGGAGCTGCCACCCCCTCTCAGGGGCCTGTGGACCCTCTTCCCCTGCAGGGCATCCAGACGGTGTGCGAGACGCTGGCCGAGTGCTGGGACCATGACCCGGAGGCCCGGCTCACGGCGCAGTGCGTGGCCGAGCGCTTCAGCGAGCTGGAGCACCTGGACAGGCTCTCGGGGAGGAGCAGCTCGGAGGAGAAGATCCCCGAAGACGGCTCCCTCAACACTACCAAATAGCTCTTCCCGCGACCGGCCCAGTGCGGCCGCCCTGTGGCCAAAGAGCAGGGTCAGCAGGAAGCTGCCCCTGACGATGCTTCCTGGAACCCGGGGTGCCCCCTCCCCCGAGATGGGAGGGGGTGGCAGGAAGCAGCCTCTGCCTTTGACGTTGTCATAGGATAAGCTGTGTTAGCACTTCCTCAGGAAATGAGATTGATCTTACAATAGCCAATAACATTTGCACTTTATTAATGCCTGTATATAAATATGAAATAGCTATGTTTATATATATCTATATATGTCTATATATACACAGCCATACTCTTGGAAAGAGATGAGGACAGAGATCACACGTGCCCAGACGTGGGCTGGGTGGGCAGCCTCAGCACTTGGCGGCACGCGTGTGCTGGGCTCGGGGCACAGGGGGAGGGGGTCTCTGCCTTCAGAGAGAGGCTCAGGTATCAGAGCCTGCTGTGCCACATTGCACTTGCTTTTGCAACGTAGTAACTCCCTGCACTGGGTCCTGTTCTGGCTGTGGAGCCAATTGGAGCCGCACTGTCTGGGGACCAGACCCCGAGGTCCCCACGTCCCATCATCTCTCCTGGACTCGGCACTGAGCTTCACACCCACGTCTGGTTTGTGAACCGCCTTCCTCAGCTAGCTCAAAAAGTCTCATCGCGTCAACGTTTTACGTCCCATCTTTTACCTCCACAAGCTACAGAAAAAATCAGGACCTGTTTTCCCTACCCATGAAATTGCCACACCTTGTACTAATGAAAAAGTGTTCTTTTTAAAAAAGCCCCCCCCCCACCTATGTTACTGCTCCCCATTTCCTAAAAGGGAACAGATCTCCCTTCCAGGTTCTTTATGTTCAGTTTTTCATCACGCTTGGCTTCTGTCTTCCGCTTGCTATGCTTCACTGGTGGGCCTCAGGCTCCTGGGGACTTGAGCACGTTTTGGCCACATGGACAGCATCGAAGCAGCATGGCGCTGCCACAGTCAGGACGGTCTCTCCAGGCACTCGGAACGTGCGTTTTGCTTGGCCACCACAGTGTTTAACAAAATTGAGCCACTTTTTAAAATATTTGGAGATTTTGCAAAAAAATTTGGGATCCCCGAGTGAGACTAGATAGCAGATGGCTTACAGTTCTCGCTGTCCCACGTCATTCACAGATGAAGGTGTAGACACACTTAGAAAGCTGCTCTCTCCCCCTGTGAACATTCGTTGTTTCCCCCTGTTCTCACCCTAGTTTGGGAATTAAACCTTCTTTCCCCAGCCAAGGTTCCCTGCAAGAAATGTGCATTCACGCAACCGTTCTCTGGCTATAGAGTGTGGTTTTGATTCCCTTCCTGGGGGTAAAATTTGAAGTTGGCCTTTTTTTTCTGGAGTGACAGGAACTGCCTCTGGATGGTCCCTGTTAACCCAAATCTTTTTTGCTTGTATGTTAAGAGTGTTCCCCCTGCATTCAAGGGGGGAGACCTTTACTCCAAGAAGTTGTTGTCGTGGTTACCAGTCTCTTAGTCATACCCACCTCCCAGTGTTTGCAGAATTTGAATGTGGGATGCAGGAGTCCCATCTGCAGTTAGGAAATCTGTGTCCATGTGGGTTAGAACCAAGAATGAGCTTTAATCCTCCATAGGAAACTTGGTAATCCACAAACAGGTGTTAATGCTGCAAATAACAAGCTCTTTTGTAAAAATGATTTGAAGCTTATTTTCAGCCAAATAGGTAGGAATATTGGAGAGGGACTGGCAATGATCAGATCAGCTCTGCTTGGGTTTTGGAAGCCACATCTCGTTGAGGTTTTAGCAGACACGCTGAAGTTGGGATTAGGTGGAAGTTTTAGGAACCCTTCTCGGTTCAGGTGGACTGACAGAGACAAGGCAGTTTGGCCACAATGCCATGGAAGTGCCCAGAAGTCCCGTGCACTTTAGGGCTGGTGATCCTGTCCCAATAGCTGCTGCTCATTGACCTCTAGTGGTGAGTTTCTAGAATACTGGTCCATTATGAGAACTTCCAAGATTCAAAAGAGCTTTATCACTTCTGGGTCATCATCAGCATAAACTGGAATGTAGATGATACTGTGGCTTGTTTCATGTTTGTTTTTTCCTTATTCAAGAAGAAGACCAAGGAATAACATTCTGTAGTTCCTAAAAATACTGACTTTTTTCACTACGTAAAGGGAAAGTTTTATTCTTTTATGGAGCATTTCAGCAATACTCATGTATTAAAATAGGAATGTGAATGCTATATACTCTTTTTATATCAAATGTGTCAAGCACTTATTTTCATTCTATGCATTGTCTTTTATATAAATAAAATGTTTATTCGATTGAATAAAGCCAAAGTACTCAGGTCAGCTTCCTGCCTCCTGTTCCTGTTCCTAGGAGCCCACAAGCCTCGTTTGGGTATTTTGTAGTCTGCAGAAAAATCCACAAGACAGATCCTCCCCAGCTTTCCCACGTTCCCTGTCATCTTCACCTGACTGTGGCAGGCCCCTATTTCTAAAAATCAGTCAGTTAGTACTGTGACATGTGGCAGGTGCTGGTGGTGGCTTGCTTCCCATCCCAGGGTCAGCACGGTGTCACTCTGCGTCTCTGAACAGTACCCTGTCCATTGCTTCCACGTGGCTTCTCCTGGGGCGTGGCTTCTCCTGGGGCGTGGCTTCTCTAGGGCGTGGCTTCTCACAGAGCTTGGCTTCTAAAGGGGCGTGGGACAGCGTTGGCTCTGCACATGCTTGCTTCTGCCCTCCCTTCCTCCTCACAGTAACTGGCTGCCACCATCTTTTTCCGCCTCCAGGTGTCATGCTTCCTGCCTCTTTCTGCCTACCCAGCCACCGCATCTCGCTTGGAGCTTTTTCATTGAGGTATAATTGATATAAACACTATATTAGTTTCAGACATACAACAAAATGATGCTATATTTGAATGTATTGTGAAAGGGCCACCATAACATCCATCATCACAGTTAACAGAATTGTTTTTCTTATGGTTCAGTTCAGTTCAGTTCATTCACTCAGTCGTGTCCGACTCTTTGCGACCCCATGAACCGCAGCACGCCAGGCCTCCCTGTCCATCACCAACTCCCGGAGTTCCCTCAGACTCACGTCCATCGAGTCAGTGATGCCATCCAGCCATCTCATCCTCTGTCGTCCCCTTCTCCTCCTGCTCCCAGTCCCTCACAGCGTCAGTGTTTTCCAATGAGTCAACTCTTCCCATGAGGTGGCCAGAGTACTGGAGTTTCAGCTTTAGCATCATTCCTTAACTTTTAAAACCTACTCTTAGCAATTTTCAAACATGCAATATGGTATTATTATCTATTGATGCCATGCTATACATTAGATCCCTGGGACTTATAAACTGGAAGTTTATACATTTTGACCCCTTTCACCCATTTCATCCACTCCCACCCTCTGCCTCTCTGGCAACCACCAGTGTGTTTTCTTTAGCTCAACTTTATTTTCAGATTCCACACATCAGTGAGATCTTAATGATATTTGTGTTTTTCTGTCTGACTTATTTGACTAAGCATGATGCCCTCAACTTCTGTCCATGTTGTCACAAATGGCAACATTTAAATTTTCATGACTGAAAATATTCTGTTGTATGTAAGTGCCACATTTTTTAATCCATTTATCCATCAGTAGATACTTAATTTTATATATTAGCTTAATGCTGCAGTGATGTTTTCATTTTGTTTGGATAAATACCCAGAGGTGGAATTGCTGGATTGCTTGGTAGCTCTATTTTGAAAAATCTGAGGACCCTCCATATTGTTTGACATAGTGGTTGCACCAGTATGCATTCGCACCAACAGTGCACCCACCCCCACAGCTGTGACAACCAAAAGCATCACCAAACATTGCCAGATATCCCCTGGGGACAAAATCATGGCTCCCAGCTGAAGGTCACTTAGCTGGACGTGGTCCTGTCCTTAACTAGTAGCTTGGCGGTTTTAGAGATTACTAATTTTAGCGGTTACCTGCTCCTCCATTTACCACCTACATGACCTGAGTAAATTACTTAATCTTCCCATGGCTTACTTTAATCATGTGTACAATGGGATTTTCACAGGCTTCGTCTGATACCAGAGACCACTGTGGTAAGGAACACTGGTAAGGCTTTTGGAGCTGGTATTGAAATTGGGAAGGCTGCTTTAGCGTGCCAGGGCTGCTTTCCAGAGAGGCTAAGACTGAGATCCACCTTAGGGAGCGCTAACAGCACAGAAGAGAAATGGATCTGCCGCAAGCCTGGGGCACACGGTAGCTCCTGTCCTGGCTGCACACCGGCCATCTGGGAGGACGCCCATTCACGGAGCACTGGCCCGGACTTCCTCTCTGAGGCAGGTACTGTGCCCATTTCACAAATGAAAAATGCTCGGAAGACTCCGGTAAGAAGCTTAGGGTCTCAGAGAGGTAGGTCTGCTCGCGGAGCCGAGTTGTCCTGGACCTCGAATCTGGAATAATCATTTGGAGTAATGCTTGCTTCTTTTCTGTCCTGTCTCGTGAGGGCTGGTCTGACTGGTGGCATAACAGGGCCACATCACCACAAAACATCCTGCCCCATCTGCACGGCACCATCATTCTCATCCCCCTGCTCCCCTGGGGCAGTATGCCCTACCAGGACAGGGAAGGTGTGCATGTCCTCATCTGTGCTGCCTGACATGCTTCCTCTCAAGTGAGAAGTACTGCCTAAGTGCTTGCTGAGAGGGGGACGAATGTGCATGCTCCTTCAGAAAGTTTCAGACTGTGCCAGCCTTTAAAAACATTTTTTTTTTAGTGTGTCTGTTTATTTTTTAGCATATGCTAGAAAAAAAAATTAACACATTTAGCCTGGACTTTTACAAATATTATGGCTTGAAATATAGCTGAGTTTAAAAACTTGACTTTTTTTTTAATGCATTAAGTAGATAATTGTCCTTATTTTTGGCAGCTTCAGGGGCTGGGATGAGGAATGATGAGGTTAGCGTGCTCCCTGCAAGGAAGCAGATCCATACAAGCCCTTGGGAAGCACCAAACACCATGTGCTGTGTTTTACCATGTGCATCTGTTTTCATCATCACCACCAACCTATGAGGTAGTCTCACCTCCACATTAGAGGTAAGGAAACTGAAGCAGGGAGTGAGACATCAGTAAGAGCCCATGGTGAGCGGTCCTAAGGCCAGGACTGCAACTGAAGCAGTCAGATTCCGGAGCCCACACATAGACCCTGAACACAAGGTGAAGCGGGAGTTGAAGGCAGGTGGAGCCTAGGATGCTCAAGCGTCTGATTCCTTAGGGTCAAACCCAGATGAGGATGATGCAGTGCACACTGGAGGGGTTGGGGTGGCCGTTAGGGAGAAGATTGTTCCTCAAAGGAATGGATTCTGGGCTCCAGCCCAAGTGCTCCAGCCAAAACAGGAGCCAAGGTCTTCCGACCCGCCTCGAGGGCTCCGTTTTGCCCGGGTTATTTCAGTTCTGGCTACTGCAAAGTCCAGTGCATTCCTGGTGGTGGTAAATCACCAAGTGCCCTCAGCAGGGTCCTGGCCCTCACACCCTTCAGCAGCTCTGGAATGCAGGCACTCTCTGTGCCTGGCAGTTTCTAGTGTGCAGTGGTGGCTTTTAAGTTCTCCATGCAAATGACAGTGTGTCCACCAATAGTCTAGTCCTGAGGGAAAAGCCTTCCTGAGTGACAGGGAAGTTTTCATTTAAGCAAACTTGTCCATCCGTTTTCACAAAAGTCACTAAGGTTGACATCTGCAATTTTGTTCATTTTCCTCCCGAAATGGGCTGCCTAATCATTACTTATCACATTTCCAATTAGTTTTCATTTTTTGAACTTGGATAATTATAGCTCCAGACCATGAGTGTGGGGCCATGGCTTTGGGACCTACTTTGCAAACTGTTCAGATAAAGGCAAGACTGGGAACTTTCCCCCCATTACATGGCCTGCCAGTCAGCCTCATGTGGTGAAATTTAGTTCTAATATACCTCCTGATATTGGTGCATTTAAAAATAGCTTGTTATTAAGAGTCTTCCTATTCTAATTAAGCTAAAATTGCACATGGTATGAAATGTGTGCTGTCTCACTTTTTACACACACACACACACACACACACCCCTCCCTGAAAAGTCACACTTATGCAGCCTATGTGAAACAGCACTGCTAAAACTGTCCTCTAATCTCCCCCCTCTGTCTGTAATGTAGATAGTAATGATAGCCCTGGTGCTAGAGAGTCATCAGAAAGAATGACGTGTCTTCAAAATGTCATATTTTGTCTGTTCATAACAAAATCATTAAAATTGGGACCTCTGAAGCCAGACATCCTTCAGTTCAGTTCAGTTCAGTTTAGTCGCTCAGTCCGACTCTTTGAGACCCCATGAATCATGCCAGGCTTTCCTGTCCATCTCCAGCTCCCGGAGTTCACGCAAACTTAGGTCCATC
>SJYV01031020.1:316843-354095 GCA_006410875.1 Neotragus pygmaeus | reverse complement strand
GACTGATTTCCTTTAGGATGGACTGGTTGGATCTCCTCGAAGTCCAAGGGACTCTCAAGAATCTTTTCCAACACCACAGTTCAAAAGCATCAATTCTTTGGCACTCAGTCTTCTTTATGGTCCAACTCTCACATCCATACATAACTACTAGAAAAACCATAGCTTTGACTAGATGGACCTTTGTGGGCCAAGGAATGTCTCTGCTTTTTAACATGCTGTCCAGGTTGGTCACAGCTTTTCCTCCAAGGGGCAAGCATCTCTTATTTTCATGCTGCAGTCACCATCTGCAGTGACTTAGGAGCACAAAGAAATAAAGTCTGTTACTGTTTCCATTGTTTCCCCCATCAATTTGCCATGAAGTGATGGGGCCAGGTGCCATGATCTTAGTTTTTTAAATGTTGAGCTTTAAGCCAGCTTTTTCCCTTTCTTTTTTCACTTTTGTCAAGAGACTCTTGAATTCCTCTTTGCTTTCTGCCATAATGGTGGTCTGCGTATCTGAGGTTATTGATATTTCTCCCAGCAATCTTGATTCCAGCTTATGCTTCATCCAGCCTGGCATTTTGCATGATGTACTCTGCATATAAGTTAAATAAGCAGGGTGACGGTATACAGCCTTGACATACTCCTTTGCCAATTTGGAACCAGTCTGTTGTTCTACCTCTGGTTTTAATTGTTGCTTCCTGCCTGCATACAGATTTCTCAGCAGGCAGGTCAGGTGGTCTGGTATTTCCGTCTCTAAGAATTTTCCACAGTTAGTTGTGATCCACACAGTCAAAGGCTTTGGCATAGTCAATAAAGCAGAAACATGTTTTTCTGGAACTTTCTTGCTTTTTTGATGATCCAACGGATGTTGGCAATTTGATCTATTATCTACTCCAAAATGAGGTTATGATGGTGTCATATTTTAGAGACATAATATCTCAACATCACTATCAGAGAAATGAGAATCAAATCTACAATAAGGTATCAGCTCACACTGGTCAGAATGGCCATCATCCAAAAAGTCTACAGACAATAAATTCTAGAGAAGGTGTGGAGAAAAGGGAATACCCCTACATCACTGGTAGAAACGTAAGTTGGTAACAGCCTCTATGAAGAACAGTATGGAGGTTCCGTAAAAAATGAAGAAATACCATATGATCCAGCAATCCCACTCCTGGGCGTATATATAGAGAAAACCATAATTCAAAAATACACATTCACCCCAATGTTCACTACTGCACTATTTACAATATCCAGGACATGGAAGCAATCTAAATGTCCACTGACAAATGAATGTATAAAGAAGAAGTGGTGTGTGTGTGTGTGTGTGTGTTCACAGTGAAATACTACTCAGCCATAAAAGAGAATGAACAAATGCCATTTGCCGCAGCAGGAATGGGCCTAGGAGATGATCCTACTGAGTGACTAAGTTAGAGCATGATAAATATATGATGTCACTCCTATGTGAAATCTCATTTTGAAAAAATGGAAATGAATGTATTACAAAACAAAAACAGACTCAAAGATTTAAAAAACAAACTTATGGTTCACAAAGGGGAAATGTTGTCGTGGGGGGACAATTTAGTAGCCTGGGGTTAATATACACACACTGCTATATATAAAATAAATAATCAACAAGGACCTACAGTATAGCACAGGGAACTTGGTGTTCTGTAATAACAAATATGGAATAGAATCTGAAAAAGAATGAATGTGTATATATGTATATGTATATATATATATATATATATATAATCACTTTGTTGTATACCTGAAACTAACACAACATTGTAAATCAACTATACTCCAGTAAAATTTTTTTTTAATACACAGTGTTCCCCAAGTCATTGGGTAAAATGGTCCCATGAAGAAGATGAGCCATGTCTTCTGTATAAAAACCTTGCCACTAGCTACCTTCCATGAAGTACTTCTAACTACTCATGGTTTGGCACTCCCCTATTCAAATAGATGTTTTCTGTAAGTCTTCACAATTTATTATAGTTCAGTTTACTTTTTAAAACACAAATACACCACAATTTCTTCACTTACCTTACTCAAAGACACTGGGATTTTTCTTTTTTTTTTTTAATTACAAAATTCAGAGTAGACAGTATGGATAAATTAGAGAAGGAAATATATCACAGTTAACAGAAGTAAGATGATTTAGATTTTAGAATTCATTGCAGAATACCCAGATTGGGGATGCTGGTGAGGAAACTGGACAAGAGTAGAAGACGCCATAATGGTAACTTCCCCAAAGTGAGAAAAGCTCTACCAGCCTAAACACTAACAAAACGTATGCAGGGTCCAGGTACTGGAAACCACAGTAAACTGATGAATATAAAAGACCAAAATAAACGGAATGCTATTCTTTGATCAGGAATTGGAAGATTCAGTATTGTTAAGATATCTATTCTCTCCAATCTGATCTATAGGGTCAAGACAATTCAATCAAGATTCTCACTGGTTTTGGATAGATATCAGTAAGGAAATTCTAAAATGTATGTAGAAGTGCAAAGGAACTAGGATGGCACAAACTATTCTGAAAGAACTAAGTTGGAAGGCATTGTCTACTTTGAAAACACACTATAAAACTATGCTGACCTAAAATAAATATTCTTCCATTCATTTCTCTGGCCAAAAAATGGGTTTATTTTGGATCCTCAAGAAATTGCAATTTGGAGGGGCGGTCCTCATATGGCGGAGGAATAGGACCAGGAGACCACTTTATCCCCTCAACATTCATCGAAAGATCATTTGAACACTGAGCAAATTCCACAAAACAACTTCTGAACGTTGGCGGAGGGCACGAGGCATCCAGAAACGCAGCCATTCTCTGTGAAGGGAGGTAGGGCAAGATATAGAAGATAAAAAGAGACAAAAGAGTTAGGGACGGAGAGCTGTCCCGGGGAGGGAGTCAGGAAGGAGGAGAAGTTTCTGAACACCAGGAAACCCTCTGACTGGCCGGTCTGTGGGGAGTTTTGGAACCTCAGAGGGCAACATAACCGAGAGGAAATTAAAAAAAAGAACCCACAGATTACGCGTCTACCCGCGACTCCCAGTGGAGAGGCAGCCCAGACACTCGCGTCTGCCAGCAGGAGCGGGGGCTGAACAGGGAGGCGCGGGCTGCATGCGTAGGAGGGGTACCGGGCCTGCATGCCCTGGGGACAATCTGAGGGCGCTAACCTGAGAGAGCAACCCAAACTTTGGGAGAGCCAAAGAGAAAAGAGAGAACTTTCCTGGGAAAAGCTCTGAGGCACAGCCTAGCCCACTCACAGAACAAAGGATTGAGCAAACACCAGAAAAGAGCTAGCTGGGTGCACACTGGGCCCTCCCCCCGCTGGAGGCAGGGAGGCAGGTGGGCAACAGCCAGAGCTGGAAGGCAAGGGGCATCCTCCACCAAACCGTGAGAAGGCTCCAGGTGCCAACCAAGTCTTCCTGCGATCCTGGATGGTTGACATCCACCAGGAGGGTCGCAGTCAGAGATCGGCTCCCCAGGGAGACACACGGCACGCCTGAGCCGGCGCTCCCGCTGCCACCCAGGAAACCGAGGGGCCGGGACTGGGGAGGTGATGGGGAGGCGATAAGACGCACCCCCATCTGGGGAGAGTGTGCTCGCCAAGCACGTGGTCACCTGAGCTGCTCGGGCCTGGGGAGGGCACAAAACGCAGGCCCCACCGAGTCTGCGCCTTTGTGGAGTACCCAAGAACCTGAACCTGAGCGGCTGAGACCTGGGAAGTGCACGCTACCCAGGGCCCGCTTTAGACAGCTCTCCTGCAGAGCAACCTGGAGCCTGAGCAGTGTAGACCGGGAAAGCACACACGCCGTGAGCGGGGACAAACCCAGTGTGGCCCAGACACTGTGAACACTCCCCACACATGCCAGTGATGTTTGTTTGCGGTGTTCCTCCCTCCCCACAGCACAACTGAACAAGCTAGTCTAAATAAGTGACCACTTTCACCCCCGTGTTGTCGGGGTGGAAATTAGACACTGAAGAGATCTGCAAACAGAGGAAGCCAAGATAAGGAAGAGGGAACCGCTCTGGAAGTGGCAGGTGCAACAGCTTAAAACCCTGTACTTAGCACTGACTACACTGGACGGGGCCTGTGGACCGTGAGAAGAAGTATAAACTAGATCAAGGAACTATCTGAAACAGAACTGACCCCACACTGCCCTCAATAGCTCCAGAAAAATTCCTAGATATATTTTACTACTATCATTTTTTAATGTTTTCAATTTTTATTATTTTTTCTTTTTTTTTAAATTGGTTTTTCCATACATTGACATGAATCTGCCACAGGTGTACATGAGTTCCCAATCCTGAACCCCCCTCCCACCTCCCACCCCATATCATCTCTCTGGATCGTCCCCATGCACCAGCCCCAAGCATCCTGTATCCTGTATTGAACATAGACTGGTGATTTGTTTCTTACATGATAGTATACATGTTTCTTTTCAAGTTCTTTATTACTCCTTTAATTCTTTTTATAACCTACTATTACTTTGCAAAAAAAGACCTTATTTTAAAAGCAAATTTCATATATATATATATTTTATAATTTTTGTGATTTTGTTTTTTAATATTTTTGAGAGTCTAACTTCTACTCTAGATTTTTAATCTTTGCTTTTTGGTTTTTGTTATCAATTTTGTACCTTTAAGAATCCAATCTTCAGTGCCAATTTTTACTTAGGAGTATGATTGATTACTTTTTGTTATCAATTTTGTACCTTTAAGAATTCAATCTTCAATGCCAATTTTTACTTAGGAGTATGAGAGCTTGATTGCTCTCTCCCCCTTTTGACTCTCCTTTCTCTCCCCAGGTCACCTCTATCTCATCCCTCCCCCTTCTCTTCTCTGCTTAACTCTGTGAATCTTTTTGGGTGTCCCGGGCTTTAGAGAATACTTAGGGAACTGATTAATGGCCAGATCTCTCTCTTTTTGACTCCCGCTCTTCTCCTGGTCACCTCTGTCTCCTTCCTCCCTCTTCTCTTCTCTGTGGAACTCCAGACTGTGGAAAACACATAGGGAATTGATTACTGACTAGACTGCCCTCTCCCCTTTTGATTCCCCCTCTTTTCCTCCCGGTCACCTCTATGTCCCTCCTCCCTCTTCTCCACATAATTCTGTGAACCTCTCTGCGTGTCCCTCACTGTGGAGAATCTTTTCACCATTAACCTAGATGCTTTATCACTGTTGCTGTGTGGATGGAGAAGTCTTGAGGCTACTGTAAGAATAAGACTGAAAGCCAGAAGCAGGAGGCTTAAATCCAAAACTTGAGANATGGATGTGAGTCTGAGTGAACTCTGGGAGTTGGTGATGGACAGGGAGGCCTGGCGTGCTGTGATTCATGGGGTCGCAAAGAGTCGGACACGACTGAGCAACCGAACTGAACTAAGTATGCATACACAGTTAACCCTTGAACAATTTGATGGCTAAGGGCGAGGACCCTCTGTGCAGTCAAATATCTGCATACAACTTAAGAGTTGATCCTCCACATCCTCAGATTCAAACAACTCTGGCCCTGTAGTAACACAGTAATGGGTACTGTCAAAAAAAATCTGCATATAGATGGACCTGCACAGTTCAAAGTCATATGTAAATCTTGTTTTCTTTCCACAAATATAATCGCACTGTACATGCTATTTAGAACCCTTCCATAATCTCCTTTCCCACTCAACAGTATATATTGGTCATATTTTCACATCAAAAGTATAGTCTTGAAATCATATTTGTAAGTTAAAAATTATAAAATTTAATGGTGCTGCTATCAGTGATATGGTAGAAAATTTTATTCCTTGTATTTTTGTATATTTCCAATCCAATGACTTGTCTTTAACCAGTGCCAGAGAGAAATGAACGTTTTAAATCATCAGTATGTTTAATGAAATAAATGAACAAATAAAATAGTAAAACTTATAAAACTACTTTTGTGGGTAAACCTCAACACAGATGACAATTAAGCAAAGAAACTTGACACACAGCTGTTAGAAGAGCATCAGAATCACTTTTAAAGGCTTTTTTCTTTGTGTGTGTGTATGTGTGTGTGTAGCACACAAACTAGGTTAATTCAGTCAGATACTTCGAATTGTCTAAACCAAGAGCAGGCAAATCCACTTTTGTAAACAACGTTTTCTTGGCATACAACCTCATCTGTTTATTTGCATATTACCTATGGCTGTTCTCGCCCTTCCTCAACAAAGCTGAGAAGTTCCAAGAGACATCATGGCCTATACACCTAAAATATTTATTGCCTATCCCTTTACAGAAAATGTTTCCCAGCCTCAATTCTAAACAGTGCTTTCAGAGGTTAATTACAGACCATTCGTTGATGGCTTAAATCCAGTATCAGATGAATGGATGGACGAATGGAAATATGAAGGGATGGATGGACAAAGTAACAGTCAAATATGAAAACAGACATATTCAACTGGAATAATATATTTTACTGAGCAGTTCTCACCTGCTCAGCACTAAAGTGATGGTTAAGAACAACAGTGATAACATCTGGCAAGCATGCCACAGGTAGCACACAGGCTCCTCACCATCATCAAGGCTTCTTTCCCCAGGCAGCAGGGTCTGCACGCCATAAGTCAAGGCTGGAAGCCAGCGGACACCCCGCCCTGCCTGTGATCAGTGGCCACCATTCAAGAGCTCAGTCTCTCCCACCTTGTAAACCAGTTGCCAGCTAGTCATTAGCAAATCCCTGGAACACACAACTCTAAGGGCTGGAGCACCGAAAGAAGTGGGTTGGCATCTTGGCCCACCTCCTTTGAAAAACTGCCAGTGACTGACTAACTGCTTCACTGTATTAAATAAATTACCCAGAATAATAAGGCCTCATTACTTTAACAACTAATTAAGGGACAACATGGCAAACAAGGCTTAATCTTCCATTAAAATAATAAAAGCATGCCAAGAACAAGATTCAAGAAGAGACATTAAAAAGAACCTAAAAAACCTCTCTCCTTAGATTTGCATAAATTTAATCCTGAGAGGATAAAAATAAGATTACAATTTTATGGATTAAAGACCTAAATGTGGGGGGACTCTCCGTGCCCCTTCTGATGCCTATATTAGAAATACCTTTCTCTGTCCCTTTTCATACTTTAATAAAACTCTGATATACAAAAGCTCTTGAGTGATCAAGCCTGGTCCCTGATCCCAAAGCTAAATCGTCTTCTTCAGAGATCACAAATCCGACACCATTCACTGTAAGCTATCATCTTGGGGGCTCGTCTGGGATCTTCAGGACAAGGTAAGAACACTCAGAGCGCTAGCCTCTCTGCTTTCTCAGTATACATGTTTTCTGCTTTACTAACTATTTAGTGTGCTTGTGTGAATGAATGACATACCCTGCATGAAGCAAGTGATGAGCCCTTCTCAGAAGTTTCATGGTGTCTTGTAATGACTGAAGGCAGTCCCAGAAAAGGGAGCCTTGTTGGGGGTTTATACCAACCTGCCAAAGCCAAGAAACACCCAACGTCCCTGCAAGGGGAGCAGACAGAAATGGGCCAAGCATGTGGACTGAACTTCCCCTCCTCAGTCAGCTTTTCCCTGTCTCTTTGACCATATCGTAATTGCCCGGGAATTAGAACTTTGCCCAGGAATTAGAACTACTAACCTAATCCATTAGATCATGAACTTTCAAGGGACTTGCAATCCATGCTGTTACTGTGTACTTTTACTTAGACCCCATGTACGGAAGCGCCTAGCCTTGCTACAAGCCGAAAGTTACAGGAGCACGTCTGGGAGCAAGGCAGAGCTCTAGCTCCAGGAACGTCTCTCAGGCTAGAAGTCACGCTCTTGGCTGCCTGCCTCCAGGGGCCAGCGACCCGAAAATGAGTCTCTGTCACAGCTGTGCCTCCAATCTACATGGACAGAAGCAGTGCTGGTGACCGTGAGGTTTTTGAGGACAGAGATCAGGAATTGCAGGATCTGGTCAGATTGGAAGTACAACGGGCTTCTTCCTTTGGTAGTGCTTGCTCTTAGTGGATCAGAGGAGGCTCTCTGATGGCTTTTGTCTCAACTCCTTAGATATTTTTGTGTGTGTGGAATCTGTGGAAATGAACTGGAAGGATTGGCCCTAGTAGCTCGAGGACAAAAATCACTTCTTCCTCTCCGGCCAACCCTCCACCACCTCTTTTGCTACACTGGCGTGGCGACACTCAGAAGGGACATCTTGGTTGTTGTTCGCCCCTTTATGACTCACCATTTTTACTGCGGTCAGGAAGGTAACTCAGGAATGTGCACAAGCACATGTAAGACGGATGCTTCCCCTGGTGGTCCTAGCTGGGGAAACATTCCAGGAAAGCTACTCTGTTACACTCTGGGTGGCATCAGAGAAAAGGGCAAATCAAACAAAGGTCTTAGTGGTAAGGAACTCGAAATCCATTTGGGATACCATCAGGTCTACCCCAGTGCATCTCCACCCCGCCTTGGTGGTAGAACCGGGAAGGATGAGTAAGATGCCTGCGTCAGTAAGGGACAGACTAAGTCTGACCAGGGAAGGAAAGCTTCGGTGGAAAGTCTGCCTACACCCGCTTCTGGAGCAGAGAGGGACATCTCCAGTGGAGAGAAGCCACGGCTGTAGATGACGCTTTTTTCTTAGCTCTGGTTAGCTCTGGTTCCATAACCACTCCTTTAAAACGTATTTTTTTTAAACTGGGAGAAGTTTGATCCCCCGAGTTTAAAAAAAAGACACACCTGATCTTCTGTGATACTGAATGACCATAGTATCCTTTGGAAGAGGGAACACTGACTGGTTGAAAGGTCTCAATTATTACTGTTTTACAACTATAACAGTAGTTAGAAAACAAGAGAAATGGGTAGAAGTGCCATATGTGTTGCTCTTTATCCCTCTTCAAGACATGCCAGACTCATGTCCTAAGGGTGCAGATTTGGGTGTGAAACCTTCAGCTCCCTCCTGTCTTCTAACTTTGCCCCTGTACCTAGGGCTCCCAACCGAACAGGCTGAGCCAGGGCACCCTTCCAAGGAGGGGTTGCCTCAGTCTCAGTAGAAATTCCAACAGTCCCAATTGTGGTTGGGCCTATTTAGGGGATCCAAAAAATACATAGAAGACTTTACAGAACTAACTTTACTTTATGACCTTACTCAGAGAGATGTAATATATGTCTTAGAATAGACACTGACCCCTCAAAAACTTGAGTTTGGGGAGAAGCTACTACTTTTGGAGATGAATGGCTTGACTATGAGACAAGGGGAAAGAGGGAACAAGAAATAGCCCTCCTTCTTACTGGGAGCCAAAAAATTCCCATAACAGAGCCACTTTGTCAGATGTATTCTTGAAGGACTCAAGCGATTGAGCGCTAAGACTTTATGCTAAGTTGGCTGACACAGAACAGGGAGAGAAGGAAATTCCTGGTAAATTCCTAGATAGACTACAGGAGGCTCTCCTCAAGTTTACTGACAGTAATTCCAAAAATTCAGAGAGAGAAATAATCTTAAAAGATAGATTCTCACTCAGTTGGCTCCAGATATCCACCGTAAGCTACTAAAACAGGCATATGGAACAAATCAGTCTTTAGAGAATCTGTTCCAACTGGCTCAGACAATCTATTATGATAGAAAATATGAGGAGGAAAGGTGAAAAAAACAAACCAGGCAAAAGACTGAAGCCCCAAAATGGCTGTTAGACCAGCTCTGAAACAGCCTGAGGGAAAACACCCAGAGAGACCCAGGATTAAAAGCGATGGACTTCATATTACTGTGGATAGGAGGGGGCACCTCCAGTGGGATTGCCCACAGGCATCTAAGCTGTCCCTGGCTCCATGTCCGGTCTACAAAGGACCATACTGGAGAAGAGACTGCCCTCTGAAGGGTAGGCCCCAGTGGTCGGGCTCTCAAGGCAATCAGGACTGAAGGGGCCTAGGGGCCCCCACACAAGCTCCCATCCTAATTACAACTGAGAAACCCTGGGTATTACTAACAGTAGGGGGCCAATCAGTGGATTTTCTTTTGGACACCGGGGCAACTTTCTCTGTGCTCACTGAAGCCCCTGGTCCACTTTCCTCTTGATCCACTACTGTAATAGGACTCTCAGGATGAGTGAAACACTATTATTTCAGTCATCCTTTAAGCTGTAACTGGGACTCTGTGCTGTTTTCTCACGAGTTTCTGATCATGCCAGAGTCTCTCTTACCCCTTCTGGGGAGGGATATACTGAACAAGGTCCAGGCCTTTGTTTTCATTAAAATGAAGCCTGCTCTTTCTCTCCATTAATTGAACAAAATGTAAATCCTAAAGTGTGGGCTGATGAAAAACTGTGTGTCGAGCACAAAATGCTATTCCTGTAGTTGTCAAGCTCAAAGATCCACACTTATTTCCACATCAAAAGCAGTACCCACTAAAGTCCGAGGTTAAGGAAAGGTTAAAATCCATCATGGAAAATTTAAAGGAACAAGGACTATTAATTCCCTGTAATAGTCCATGGAGCACTCCTATTTTGGGTGTAAAAGAAATCAAATGATAAAGGGAGACTAGTTTAACATTCAGGAGAAGGCAATGGCACCCTACTCCAATACTCTTGCCTGGGAAATCCCATGGATGGAGGAGCCTGGTAGGCTGCAGTAAATGGGGTCGCTAAGAGTCGGACACGATTGAGCAACTTCACTTTCACTTTTTACTTTCATGCATTGGAGAAGGAAATGGCAACCTACTCCAGTGTCCTTGAAGCCTAGTGGGCTGCCATCCATGGGGTCACATAGAGTCGGACATGACTGAAGCCACTTAGCAGCAGCAGCAGCAGTTCAAGATTCACAAATAATAAATGAGGCTGCAGTTCCTTTACACCCAGTGATGCCTAATCGCTATACTTTATTGTCTGAAATTCCTAAAGGAGCCAAACATNCATAGAGTCGGACATGACTGAAGCCACTTAGCAGCAGCAGCAGCAGTTCAAGATTCACAAATAATAAATGAGGCTGCAGTTCCTTTACACCCAGTGATGCCTAATCGCTATACTTTATTGTCTGAAATTCCTAAAGGAGCCAAACATCACTTTAAGACAACCGAGAGGATTTTTATTTCCAAAAATAAAGTGATGTCTTAAAGTGATGTTTGGCTCGTTTAGGAATTTCAGACAATAAGAAGGCTGAGCACCGAAGAATTGATGCTTTTGAACTGTGGTGTTGGAGAAGACTCTTGAGAGTCCCTTGGACTGCAAGGAGATCCAACCAGTCCATTCTGAAGGAGATCAACCCTGGGATTTCTTTGGAAGGAATGATGCTAAAGCTGAAACTCCAGTACTTTGGCCACCTCATGTGAAGAGTTGGCTCATTGGAAAAGACTCTGATGCTGGGAGGGATTGGGGCAGGAGGAGAAGGGGATGACAGAGCATGAGATGGCTGGATGGCATCACTGACTTGATGGATGTGGGTCTGAGTGAACTCCGGAAGTTGGTGATGGACAGGGAGGCCTGCCGTGCTGCGATTCCTGGGGTCGCAAAAAGTCGGACACGACTGAGCGACTGAACTGAACTGAACTGATAGGCTATTGTCACACTGAAAAGGCTAATGACATTATTAAGAGGCATCTGTGTAAGCTAACTCAGGAAACACAAGACAGTTGGTTTAAAGTTTTACCCATAGCTTTAATGAGGGCTCAAACTGTTCCTAAGAAGGGACTGTCTCAGTGGCTGACCATTTTTGCACACAGATATTGTCATAGATCCTAAAGCCTTAGAATTAACTATGTGATTCAGCTTTCAGCTTTTCAACAGACATTACGAGAACCCTGGGGGGTGACCCCCGACCCAGCCTCCACAATCAGTCTAATTGCTGGGTCTCTGGAGCACTCCCCCTCCTCATTAACTGCAGGCTTCCCATGGTGGGTTTCTCTGTTTCAAAGAAAGGACCTTCTTCAGCTCTGCGAATACCGTCATCAACAACAATCATATGTGACCCCTCTTCTTGATCTGATGACATCTAACAATCCTAAGATATAACCATGGACATAATGTAACTTTTGATTATGTTTTAGCTTGGTTTAATGACTATTTTGCCTTACATCTATGACTGTATAACTGGATTTGTTTTTAACAGTCTGAAAGCCTTAAGTTACAAATGGTTGTCCAGGCTTCTACAAGAGACACAACCTCCTCCAATTTTTACTTGGTGCCCCTGGATCAGAGACCCTCAATATGAGGGTCAGGAGAATATGCTGCCTCAACAATTTAAGGCCTGTGCCCCTGGACAGCGGGAAGTAGTTACAGAAAGAGAGTGACATCCCTTTTCCCTTTGCACCATATTCTCCTAAAAGAAAAGCAGGGAATGAGAGTCAATTACTAGGCAGGTTGATAAGAACTCTGGGGTCCCCAAGGAGGGGAGAAGGATCTGGGGCTCTCAAGGAGGAGATAGGGGTCTGGAATTCTCATGGAGGAGGAAAGGACAAATGTCTTTTTTTTTCCTTTACATTCCTTAATCTTAGTCACATGAAATGCTTTTTCTTAAAGCCCTGAAGTGATGATTACACAACAAACAACTTTATTTAAATTTTGTACTAAGGATTATGTAACAACAATGAATCCTGCTTGAGGACAGCTTCTCCTTCCTGAAAACCTTCTGACTAGTCCTTTTGTCTTAAAATGTATATCATGGGAGTGGGTCTGGTAAGATCTTTCTATTGTTAAATCCTGTTACCTTAAAATGTAAATTGTGGGAGTGCGTCTGGTAAATTTGATTTGTTGTAATAATTAATTTAAAAAGTATATAACTCGCTTGCTTAGACTAGTGAGGGGGGCACTCTCCATCTCCCTTCTGATGTCTATGTCATAGCTTTCTTTGTCCCTTTTCATTCTGCTAAACACACATACACACACACAAAGAGACCTAAATGTAAGACTGGAAATCATAAAACTTCCAGGAGAGAACACTGGCCAAACACTCTATGACATAAATCAGAAGAGTATTTTCTTGGCTCTGTCTCCTCAGGCAAAAGAAACAGAAGCAAAAATAAACAGGTGAGACTTAATTAAAATTAAAAGCTTTTGCACAGCAGAGGAAATCAGTGACAAAATGAAGACAATTTACTGAATGGGAGAAAATATTTGCAAATGATATGACCAAAATCTAAAATATATAAACAACTCATAAACTCAATAACCAAAAAATCAAAGAAACGATCCTTAAAAACAGGTAGAAGACCTGAACAGACATTTTTTCCAAGGAAAATATCCAGGTGGGCAACAGGCATATGAAAAGATGCTCACTGGGGACTCTGCCGGTGGTCCAGTGGTTAAGACAGACATGGGTTCAGCGTTGGGGAACTAATACCCCACATGCCATGAGGCATGGCCAAAAAATGGTGGGGGGATGGGGGAAGATGCTCATCATCGCTAATCACCACAGAAACACAGATCAAAACCACAGGAAGATTATCACCTCACACCTGTTGAAACGACTATCATCAAAAAGAACACAAATAACAAAACACTGGTGAAGAGGTGGAGAAAAGGGAACTCTTGTACAGTGATGGTAGGAATGTAAACTGCTACAGCCATTGTGGAAAACAGTTACGGAGGTTTTGCAAAAGACTAAAAATAGAACTATCACATGATCCAGCAATTTCACTCCTGTGTATACATCCAAACAAACAAATAAAAAACCTAATTCAAAAAGATACATGCATCCCAATGTTCATAGGAGCATTATTTACAATTGCCAAGATATGGAAGCAACCGAAGTATCCATAAACAGATGTTCAGTTCACTTTAGTCACTCAGTCGTGTCNGGATTGGGGGCAGGAGGAGAAGGGGAGAACAGAGGATGAGATGGCTGGATGGCATCACCGACTCAATGGACGTGAGTATAAGTGAACTCCAGGAGTTGGTGATGGACAAGGAGACCTGGGGTGCTATGGTTCATGGGGTCGCAAAGAGTCAGTCATGACTGAGCAACTGAACTGAACTGAGAATAACTTTGCAACTTCATTAGTTCATAATGTCATGTAAAAATTTAGAATTGTTAACCTTGGAAAAACTTCCGTCAAGTTTCCTTCATATCTGAGCTGTTACAGATGTGCTTAACTATTTATGATACTATTGCAAATGAGTTTGTACTCTGTCAGCACTGGGATCATAATAAATTTTATACATTCAATCCTCATGTAAAGAGAAAAATATAAGATAGGCTTATTACACGTAGTATCAAGGATACTCAAGCATTTGATTCTACTAATACTATAATGCGAGATAGATTTTGTTTTGCCTATTAGTTAATGAAAAGTAAACCTTCCATGTACAATTTTACATGTTTGATGATGGGGAGAATCCTGCACAGATTAACTTCTGGCTCAGTGTTGCAAACGCCTGTTTCTTCCATGATTCACATACTTCTGCTTCCAGGTCCTACCAGACACAGTCATATTGCCATGACCTTGGGCTCTACACTTTCATTTTGCCATGCTAGGTAATTCCCCATGGAGACAGAACTATTCCTACTTTGGGGGTGACTGCCAGTAACTTTATACAGAAGTGACAGTGAATCACATAAATACATTCTGCTAAACACAAACTCAGTGTATTTTTAACTTGACAGTGTTTTATCCCAGCATTGTCTAATACAAGGCAAAATGTGATGGGAGGAAATGGAGTGGAGACAATGATCTTAGCTCTTGTGGCTAAAATACTTTAATCTTGCACATCAAAAACCAAGACAGAGTGAAACAGATTTCTAGTGCTACTCGCAGCATCTTGTGATGAAATGTGCAAGTGAGGTAAGCTGAAGCTTAAGCTTCATTAGAAGAACTGGCTTCTCTCCTGAGCAAAATTGGACATTTTGTGTGGAGGACAGAGATGAGTCTTGTGGTAGGCAGATTCATGCCCTGCTTATGCAAAGATAAAAGTGTCCATGTCCTAATCCTTGGAACCTGTGAACCTGTGACCTTACATGGTAGAAGACACTTTGCAGATGTGATGGAGTTAAGGATCTTAAGATGGGATGATTATCCTAGATTATAAAAGTGGGCTTGTTGTAATCAAAAGGGTTTCTTATAGGAGGGATGCAGAAGTCAGAGGAGGTGATGTAATAATGAAAGCAGAAGTCAGAGTGATGTATACATGACCAAGGAATTAGGGCAGCCTCTAGAGGCTAGAAAAGGCAAAGAACAGACTCAGTATTGATGAAACAGCTTAGTTTTATCCCTGTGAGATCCATTTTCATTCTTTTGACTTCCATAATAATAAGACAATACGTTGGTACTGTTTTAAACAACTCCATTTGTGGTGATTTCCTAGAGCAGCAATTGGAAACTACTGCAATTCTGAAACTGTCACTGTTCTGTCGAAAATAGATAGGGTAGGAGTGAGGAGACCCAAGGGGAGGCTATTACCACAGCCAGGGGGAGAGATGAAGTGGCTTGCACCAGAGTGTGGGCAGAAGAGGGGCAGAGATGTGGGCAGACTTCTTTTCTGCATAAAGTTCTGGCTCTCTTTCATCTCCTTTAAAATGTGTTTTATTTGGCTGCTTCAGGAATAGGTAAAGAAATCAAGGCTCCTATGTTTTTCTTTCATCTTTTCAATTGGTCCAATATTCTGCTAGAAGGTACAGCTGAGGAGGAACTATAGATGTCCTCTTGCAAAGCCCATATTTCACCACATTTCGGGTGGCAGACCACCTCCACCAAATGCCTTCTCTTTTTAGTAAATGACTATGACTCAGCTTGGACTGGGTCCAACCTATCACACTCCACAGTTCGTATTCACCTAAGTTCCCTTCAGAGCTTCCCAGGATAGGTGGGAATGACTTTGACCCCCCCACCTGGACTTGACTTTCCTTTGCTCTGCTTTCTGTGGCCCTCTAGGCCTCTCTTCCACTTCATTGCTGTGCACATTTACATGACCTTTGAACATGATGGCTGGCTTACTTATTTTTCCTTCACTGTCTAGAATAGAGCCTTTACTCAATATTTACTGAAGCTCAGTAAATATTCCTGCAACAAATCACTTAGTCTTGGCTCCAGCAGATTTTATTTGCCAAATGGTTTCAGAAATTAAGGCTCATAAACCAGTATGTACTAAAGGAACTTAATTTATAGCCCTACACATCTCAAAATGACAAACACAAGCTCTGAGAAACACAACTTCCTGTGTAAGCCCTGGGGTGTGAAGCAGATAAGAGCCCTCCTTGGGTTTCCTTCTCACATCTCTGTCTTTCCCACATTGGGTTCTTTCCTCTCACTTTGTGACAGGTGGCTTGATTTCCCTTGAATAGCTTGACTGTGTCTCACAAAGGGAAATTAAATGTCCTTCAGCTTTTTCCAGGCTCTTGTGATCCTTCGGGTAGGTTCTGATTTTTTTTTTTTTTTCATTTTGAATGGATAGGCTGTGGGGAAATATAGCTATTTTTTATCTGTATAGGAAATATTCTGATCCTGGCATAGTTCATAGCAATATAGTTTCTGCTGTAGATAATCAAATTGTAAGAGAATGTAGATAAAAATCCAGTTTTCTAGTATTGTATCCATAAGAAAAAGGTTGGTAAGAAAACAAGTTTTGTACAGCGGTTTGGGAAAGCCTCCAGTGAGAGGTCAGTCAGGTTCTCTGGGGGAGGGCGGTGGTACTCCACTGTGAAGCAGAGAGAAGCCTGGAAGCAATGAGTCACAGGGCCCCAGGTTTGATTGAGAGGGAGTCTGTGCTCTGAAGTACATGCTGAGTATCACTTTGAAAAAAATCTTTTGGCTGTGCCCCAGGGCATGTGGGATCTTAGTTCCCCAACCAGGGATTGAACCCACACCCCTGCATTGGCAGCAGGAAGCCTTAATCACTGAACCACCAGCGAAGTCCCCTGGAGCATCACTTTTGTTGAGAGAGGTTTCATCTTCCTGTCTTTGACCTCTGGACACAGGCGTGGGTATTATTAATGTGCAGTTCTCTAATCACTTCTGCATGGTACCACCCACCATCTCCTTAGAATCTCTTCCAAGCTCCTTATACAGTCAGTGTTTGAAATCAGATTCTATTACATAATTGTGCTAGGCCTTTATTTTTCTTACTTGTAAAGTGGTGTTAATAATAGCGAGTACCTAATAGGATTGTTGTGAGGGTTAATTCATGTGAAATGCTTCATACAGCATCTAACTTTTAAGGAGTGCTCAGTACACATTAGCTGTTATTCTTTTCACTGTATTACAATGAATTCTTAAATCTCCAGTTGTGAATCTGTACTTACAGAAGAAAGCCACATGGTGAGGCTCATGGGAAGATTCTATCGATTTAACTTTTAATGTGAATAGTATAATTTCGAAGAGAAATGAATTAGTAAAATATTTTTATATTTCTTCGTGAAGCTGTAGGAAGTCATGAGAGGAACAAAACTCTCAGTAAATAAAGTTTTCCAAATATCTGGACCTGATAAGCAAATTGGCTTAACCCAGAGGAAAACAATCCCAGGGCCCTTAGCATTTGTTGACTCCCCTAACTTTGTTTCCAAGCTCTTTTGTGAGCACAAGAATTTAAAAAAATCATGGAAGGTTTTTTTTTTTTTTTTCCTCAATTCTCCTGTTAGTTTGCTTTTTAAATGTCAACAAATCCTCGCAGATGCAGGTCACCACTGAGTTTCAGTAGAAAACCCTGATTCGGGATACACATTTTTCACTTGTATCGGAATGTGCTCTTGGAGTCAAATCAGGAAATCTTGAAGGCTGGGGAACTCTTTTTTTTTTTTTTTTTTTTTTTAAAACCTTGCCCTGCTCATTGTTCTTTCCTCATGTCTTTAATGAATTACTTTGGCTCCCAACCACACAGGCCAGATTGTGAAGAATGAAAGAACATTAAGAAGGGAAAAAGCTTAAGTTATTAATTTGGCTTGAGGGAATTTTTGCCCAACCCAAAATCCTACAACCCTTAAACCTCAAGTGACACTATGTTTGGATACATTCTTCAACTTCTGGACTGGGACCAGCCTTCATGAGGAAATATTAGTCTGTGCTATCAGGATTTTATAGGGACACCCCCAAATTCTCCATGGTGCTTCCTCATTTCATGGTTTGGGGGCGCTAAAGCCAACTGCCTAGACACTGTCCTCTAAGCCACGTTTGGTGAAGGACAAAATGCTCTGGAGTTAAATGAAGAAAGACAGTGTGCTTGTTAATTATGGGCTCATAGTTGCTGTGATCACTCATGGGCCCAATGGAAAACTCCTAAATCTTCCCCTTACTCTTAGTCTTGTTAACAGAATTGGTACATTTACTAACTAGTTTTAAACACTAAGGTCACATTGACAGTGTTTGGAGACAAAGAATCAATGGATATTTGCCAATTTCTACTGAAAATATTCAGAAAATTACTTCAGACCCTCTTCAGTTATAGTAATAATATTGACATTGAGTATATGAACCTAGATGATTTCCTCTTTTTCACCTGTTATTGTTTTCATTAAAGGCATTTTTGAGTATTTTTCTGTTTATAAAGTGCTTTGCAAACATTTTCTCACTTAATGATGGCCCCATAATGTGGCATTCTATTACTGAGGAAGCATGGGTAAGGAGAGTTTCCTGAGTTAAAAGTGCTCACACAGGTGATCTGGTGGAAGGGGATCTCAAGTCTCTTGCTTCACTATCTTGGCTTCTTCTTCTGAGGGCTCCTTCATCAAACTCACTTAAAAATTATTTATTTGGCTGCACTGGGTCTTAGTTATGGCACTCAGGATCTTAGTTGTGGCATGCAGGATCTTTACTTAGCTGTGGCATGTGGGGTCCAGTTCCCCAAGTAGGAATTGAACCTGGGCCCCATGCATTGGAAGCGTGGAGTCTTAGCCACTGGACCATGAAGGAAGTCCCCATTATCAACCTCATATTTATGGGTGTAAAACCTCTTGCTAACATGAGCACAGCATTGTGCTTGCAATTAAAAATTTCCAGCAGAGTAGTCTTAGGTCCCTCCCATCTTTTAAACTTATGTCTTAGTGATCCTCTAACACTTTGGGATTTTTCTAGATGCATCTCCTCCTTCCGTAAGGAAAGGCAAGCATACATAATACATAAATGGATATGGTTTTATTGTCTGAAACCAAGTCAAACAAACAGTCAGCCCTATAAGAAAATTATTTCAGGTGGGGAGGGGGTTCCTCCAGGTCATATTCTGAAATTCAGGTTACTCTTTTTAATAAATGTTCCCTAACATTTAACTGATTTATAATCATTTCATAAAATAGATAGGGTAGCCTCATTTAGTTATCTTCTCTATGTAACAGGAAGCACATGGCTGAAAGGCAAGCATTCCCTGAGTGCTTCATTGATATTCTGTTTGATTGAGGCAGACAAATTATTTTGGCCTTGCTGAGATTTGAGGAGTGAAGTCTATTTCCAGCACCCTGTATTAAGAAGGACTTTGAGGGTTTAATGACTTCTTTTGCCTTTCTTCTGGAGCAGATTAAAAACAGTGTCTAAGATAATTTTGCTTCTGCTAATGGTTGTTGTCTTGCCCACTGAAATGGTGAAGGATGGCTTCCTAACCAAGCACGTCTTCGGTGGGCTCCTCAGCTCTCACAAAAGAATGTTAACACTTTACCAGCTTGCTCTTCTGCCTTATACATCTATATTCAGCTAACAACACAGAGTAGCAGCTTTCCAGGTATTTCCTAGGAAGTTCAATCTCAACCTTATAGTCATTTAGTGTTTAGCACAAGTGCAGTTGAGAGGAATAATTTTTTAAATCTATAAAAATGTTTTATTATAGAATAGTAATATATTTTTCTTTATACAAATGCAGTAATAAAATGAAAATTTAAGTTCTTTTTATGGTGAAAGGGGCTAACCACAATCATCATATGGCCTTGCGTGTTTTTTTCTCTTTCTCCATGATTGTCTGCTTGGCCGTATGTAAGTATAGCTAGGACCTAGAGGGGAGTTAATGTCCCCTGGGGCAACAAGGGAGGTGCTTAGGGTCAGGTAAACACTTTTGAGAGGCATTTTTATAATTTTCCTCGAAGAGTCAAGTCTCTGTTGCCCCTCTCACATCTTCAGATACTTTGTGAAGCATGTTTATATACATTTTTCTTCATTTCTTTCTTGAAGTCAGTTTCTTACTTTAGGTTTAAGGAACAGAAGTGACAACTCTTGACTTGTACTTCACCAGAGAGGGATAATAATTAAGATGATAGCTCAAAGGACATGAAATTCATTTTCTCATTTAAATATCCTAAAATACATTTTTGAACTTTATCACTTCAGCAGAGAACTGATGTTGGGCCTTAGAAACTACAGAATGTTGGGCCCACAGAAACTCTTGTTGGGCCCTTGGGATTGTATTTGAGACATCCCTAGGCTTATTATAAAACACAGTTCTAAAAATCTCACTTTATGTTCTTTTCAAAAAAACAATTTATTTATGTTTGATTGTTCTGGGTATGTTATGATTGTTATGTTTGACGGTTGCATGGGCTTTTCTCTAGTTGCTGCTAGTGGGGGCTACTCTCGTTGTGTGTGGGCTTCTCCTTGCAGTGGCTCATTTTGTTGTGGAGCACGGGCTCCAGGGCATGCAGACTTCAGTAGTTGTGGTTCCCAGGTCCTAGAGTGCAGGTTCAATAGTTGTGGTGCCTAGATTTAGCTGCTCCACCGCATGTGGGGCTTCCTGAATCAAGGATCAAATCCGTGTTTCCTGCAATGGCAGGTGGATTCTTTACCTCTGAGCCACCAGGGAAGTCCTCATTTTATGTTCTTTATATCAGATAATGACTACTTTATGGGGAGTTCTTAGAGAAATTATTGTTTTAGCAAAGAGCTAATACATAATTGTACTTTCCCAAAGAAATTGGTTTATTTTACCTTTTAAGGTCTTCCCTATAGCTCAAATGGTAAGAATCTTGCCTGCAATGCAGGAGACCTGGGTTTGATCTGTGAGTCAGGAAGATCCTCTGGAAAAGGGAGTGGCAGTCCACTCCAATATTCTTGCCTGTAGAATCCCATGGACAGGAGGTCTACAGTTCATGGGATCACAAAGAGTTGGACACGACTAATACTACTACTACTAGACATGCCTCCCTTTTTTCTATAGAATTGGTGGTCCACCTGGAACAGATGTGTGGGTCATCATGTGAGCCATTTTTATTTTCATTATGGATTCTACCTGATCATCATCCTTTTGTTGTTTCCTCCACTCAACTTTACTTTCAATACTTAAACTGTTATTCTTCTTCTTGTACATTCTTGAGTAGTTATTTTGAAGACATCTTGTATGTAAATGCTCTTGCATATTTAAAGATGTTTTTATTGCCCCTTCATGATCAATTAGTTTAGTGGGTATAGAATTTTAAGTTCAAAATATTTTCCTTAAAACTGGAAGGCATCACTCCTGTGTTTTCTCTCATCCTTGTGGCTGATGAGAAATTTCATGTTGGTCTAATTCTTGTAACTCTGGGGCTAACCTTTTTTTTCCTTGTGGAGGAAGACTTCTTTCTGGAGGAAAACTTTCCTTCTGCAAGTTTTAAATGTTTTTATTTTTAGAATTCAAAATTTTATGAATGTCTGTTTATGTATGTTTTTCATTTTCATTCATCCTGATTGGCACTTGATGGCCCTTTTGCTTTGAAGAGTTGTCTTATTCTTGTGCAGAGAAATTTTCTTCTATTTATTTCCTCCCATCCATTTTTTTTTCGCCCAAGTGTTTTTTTTTTTCACATTTCATTTTTGTCATTTTCATACATATTTTAAGAGATTTCTTCAGTCTTAGTTTTCATTCTGTCTTTCCTATTATACAGTTTGTGCATTAAATATTTTTAATTTCCAGGAGCTTTCTCTTGTCCTGTATTTTCTTTGTTCCTATTAGCTTGCTCTTGTTTTATGGGTGCCATGTCTTCTTCAATACCTTCAAGGTACTAATTAGAATTAAAAACAAAAACAACCCCCTTCCCCCACCTGTTTTCAGCATTATCTCTTCCGCTTGGAATCTTCTGTTTTATGTTCTTGGTTTTTCTCAGATGTCTTATGTGACTTATGGTTGCTGGTTTATGTTTACAAATGAAGGACTAGATGGATTAGTTGGGTTTCAAAGTCTTTTTTCCTGTCAGGAAAAAGAGGAGGTCCTTTAAATAGGAGGTCCAGTGATAGAGTCAGCTCACAGAGTTTTCCCTTGTGTCTTAGTTTGTTCTGTTTGCTATAACAGAATACACAGACTGAGTGGCTTGTAAACAACATAAATTTATTTCTCATAGTTCTTGATGCTGGGAAGTCTGCAATCAAGGTACTGGACAGATTTGGGGCTGATGAGAGCATGCTTCCTAGTTCATATATAGTTGTTTTCTTGCTGTGTCTTCACATAATGGAAGGGGCAAAGGAACTCTCTAGGGCCTTTAAAAAAAAAAAACACCAAAAACCTTTTATTGGGGTGTAGTTGATTTACAATGCTGTGTTAGTTTCAGGTGTACAGCACAGTGAATCAGCTACACACAAACACACACACACCCACACACACACACACCCACTCTTTTCTTTTCGGATTCTTTCCCATATAGGCTGTTACAGAGTGTGGAATAGAGTTCCCTGTGCTGTACAGTAGGTTATTAGTTATCCATTATATATATATATATATATACACCTTCCCTGGTAGCTCAGACAGTAAAGCATCTGCCTACAATGTGGGAGACCCAGGTTCGATCCTTGGGTTGGGAAGATCCCCTGGAGAAGGAAATGGTAACCAACTCCAGTACTCTTGCCTAGAAAATCCCATGGAGTGAGGAGCCTCGTAGGCTACAGTCCATGGGGTTGCAAAGAGTCAGACACGACTGAGCGACTTCACTTCATATATATATATATATATATGGAGAAGGCAATGGCAACCCACTCCAGTACTCTTGCCTGGAAAATCCCATGGACAGAGGAGCCTGGTAGGCTGCAGTCTATGGGGTCACGAAGAGTTGGACACGACTCAGTGACTTCACTTTCACTTTTCACTTTCATGCCAAGCTAATAGGCATAACTACAGCACACTCTCAATCTTTGTATTTATTGGCTGAATTTGGAACTTGTCTGGAGCACCATTGTGAAAAACCACTCTTCTAATTCTTTTGGCTAACGTTGTTCCTATCTTTTTCTTTCTTTGGGCAACTTGATTCCATCTGATTTCTATTTTATTTTCTAGACTGTCTTTTTTGGGTGTTAGTTCTAAAAGGTCTCGTAGGTCTTCATAAAACCATTCAGCTTCTTCAGCATTACTGGTTGGGGCATAGACTTGGATAACTGTGATGTTGAATGGTTTGCCTTGGAGACGAACAGAGATCATTCTGTCGTTTTTGAGACTGCATCCAAGTACTGCATTTTGGACTCTTTTGTTGACCATGATGGCTACTCCATTTCTTCTGAGGGATTCCTGCCCGCAGTAGTAGATATAATGGTCATCTGAGTTAAATTCACCCATTCCAGTCCATTTTAGTTCGCTGATTCCTATAATGTCGGCATTCACCCTTGCCATCTCTTGTTTGACCACTTCCAATTTGCCTTGATTCATGGACCTGACATTCCAGGTTCCTATGCAATATTGCTCTTTNTTGCATCCAAGTACTGCATTTTGAACTCTTTTGTTGACCATGAAGGCTACTCCATTTCTTCTGAGGGATTCCTGCCCGCAGTAGTAGATATAATGGTCATCTGAGTTAAATTCACCCATTCCAGTCCATTTTAGTTCGCTGATTCTTAGAATGTCGATGTTCACCCTTGCCATCTCTTGTTTGACCACTTCCAATTTGCCTTGATTCATGGACATGACATTCCAGGTTCCTATGCAAAAAGCTGTGATATATATATATATATATAATATACACACACACTACATATAACAGAATACTAATCAGGCATAAAAAAGAATGAAGTTTTGCCATTTTCAGCAACATGGATGGACTTGTAGGGCATTGTACTAAATGAAATGTTAGATAGAGAAAGGCAATTACTATATGATTATTACTTCTAAGTGGAACCTAAAAAATTCAACAGACTAGTGAATTTAAAAAAGAAGAAGCAGACTCACAGATATAGAGAACAAACTAGTGGTTATCCATAGGGAGAGGGAAGAGGGAGGGGAAATACAGGAGTGGAGGGGAAAAAGGGCTTTTATGGGACTGTACAAAATCATGTGCATGAAGCTTTTGATAATTGTAAAGCCCTATAGAATTTAAAGAAACTTTCATTCAATTAAGTAAATTTTAAATAAAAGTCTACAAATAACAAATGCTGGTGAGGATGTGGAAAAAGTGAACCCTTGTATACTGTTGATAGGAATGTAATCTGGTGCAGGCACTATGGCAAACAGTACAGAGGTTCCTCAAAAACACTAAAAATAAAATCACCATATGATCCAGCAATTCCATTCCTGGGTATACATATATATCTGAAGAAAATGAAAGCACTGATTTGAAAAGATACAAGTACCCCAATGTTCACAGCAGCATTCATTACAATAGTCAATTTCTGGAAGCAACTGAAATATCCATCAACAGATGAATGGATAAAGATGATGAGTCGGACATGACTTAGTGACTGAATAACCACTACAAATACAATGGAATATTACACGCCAATAAAAAGAAGGAAACTCTGCCACTTCTGGCAACATACAGGGACCCAGAAGCTATTATAGCTAGTGAAATAAGCCAAAGGGAGAAAAACAAATACTGCATTTTATCACTTACATGTTCAATTTTAAAAATAAAACAAACAAAGGTATATAGCAAAATAGAAACAGACTCATAGACAACTTGTGGCTACCAACAGGGAGAGGGAAGAAGGGCAAGACAGAGGTAAGGGATTAAGGGATAAAACTACAATGCACAAAACAGATAAGCAACAAGGAACACCGCACAGCACAGGGGATTATAGCCATTATTTTGTCATAATTTTAAATGAAGTATGAACTGTAAAATTACTGAATCACTATGCTGTATACCTAAAACTAATATAATATTGTAAATCAACTATATTTCGACAAAAAGAATACAGTTTTAATATGTTCATTTATTTAAACTTGGCAAACAGGTCATCTAAGAAAGCAAGTTGTAATTCACAGGTATTTTTTTGTTTTATTAACTTAAAAAGATACTTATTTCACAAGAAGATTATTATTTCCAACCATCATTCCTATACCACGGATTTATGAAATCTTTTTGTGAAAGAGAGCAGGTAAGAGGAGTTAAGAGTGTGAAACTTCAGGAACTGAAGGGCTCCTATGCAGTCACAATAGAGATGCCTGTTTTCATAGCAGTGGGACTAACCGAGCCCCTCCATTTCACCACATGCTGATTACATTCTAATCTTGGCACAAATGAGCATCCCACAGAGAAACCCATCAGCACCAGAGACTGACAAAAATGTGTGACTTTAAAGACAGATAGAGCTTTCCAAGACCAAATAAAACATGCAATTTTTTGCTCAAAAATCAGACAAGATGGACTTTTAAATGTATACTTTAAGTTCCAGAGCTATGCTGCCTTTGTAACTGCAATACACACATCAAATTACATATATACTGATAGGCTCATGGCATGAATTAGCTTACACTTGGCCCCTTTTAATTTCCCATTCTCTTCCTTCTTTCCTCCCAATTTTCTTCTAATTTAGGGACAGATGTCAGATGTATTCTTGAAGGACTCAGCAGTTGTGTGCTAAGACTTTAGACTATGCTAAGTTGGCTGACATAGAACAGGGAGAGAAGAGAATGATTACAGGTCTTCTTAAATATATCTTTTAAATATGGGAGAGTGTATAAATTACAGACATATTACGTGATGTAGAATATAAATATATGCTTATTTCTTTAACAGTCGCTCTGTACCCAAAAGATGCAGACATCATGCATGATGCTAGATCACGAAACTGAAAAAGCAAAGATCTTAGAGATAAAGTACTTAAGAGAAAATAAAGGAGGTTTTCACGTACAAAGAGGAGGTGTGTACAAAGAAATGGAGCTGTGAGATGTGTCTAAGTGTTCATGTCCAGACTTGTGTGTACATGTGTAAACACACATATACTTGATGTTTCAGGTCAAGCTGAACAGTGAAACTTTTGAGTTGTATTCCCAAGCTCCTTGAAAAACTTTCCAATGCTTTCTGATTTAATATATTAACAACCTGTGGAGAATCAGCAAGAGAATAACAGCTCACTCTTAATGATGCAAGTTTCCCTGGGAGGCACAGTATTACCGTTACAGAGATAATAGGGTCATTTCTCTGCCCTGGCACTAATCTACAGTAATGCTCGTTTCCCCACAGATGTCAAGCTCAGTGGGGCTTTATCATATTGCATTATACATGATGCTGTGATAAAACATAAATGTTGTTTTTAAAAAGAAAGTGTATTTCTGAATTACTTCACTCTGCTTGATTACTATCAGCAGATTCAAAGTCTCCATACCTGAGGAAGCCTCTCTCATTTGCCAGGATTTACAGTCTGATAGGGGAGAGCAGGCATCCACCTAAGAGCCCATTCCCAGCCCTGTGTCTGCATCTAATCCACCAATCTCTGACAAAGCATCCTATTACTTCTGTGCCCCAGGCTCTCACCTGGAAACCATGAAAAGTAGCCTGTGTCTACCTGCCACATCACAGAAGCAGAATGAAGACACATTAAGTTAATTGCTATAGATGTTCTTTCAGTCCTTAGGAAGAAAACAGGTTTACAGTTTAAAATAAGTCAAAGGTACAGTCATTAAGACTATAAAGTTTTCACTCCAAGAACACTATTCTTATTTCTATTACCATTTGCTATACAAAACTGATCTGTAACCATAACTTAATCTCTATATTACATTGTTACTTTCTTGAATACTCCTTTTAAATTTGAGGGTATTAATGATGGTCATATTTCTTGGTGATTTTCACTTCTACACTAACAATTACTTTTAACATTGATGTTACAGATAAGAATACATGAAAAAGAAAACTAAATGCAGTTTCTTCTACCAATCAAATACTGTTGTACGCAATCTCCCCGTCCTCTGCCCCTCAAATTACTGAATATCTAAAGATTAATAGTTTAAATTAGAAAGTCAATATACTATTATAATATTGGTCTATCATATTTTTCTATTTTTGTCAATATATTTGTTACAATATTAATAAGTGTGTGCATGCTAAGTTGCTTCAGTCATGTCTGACTCTTTGCAATCCTATGAACCGTAGCCTGCCAGGCTCCTTTGTCCATGTGATTCTCCAGGCAAGAATACTAGAGTGGGTTGTTATGCCCTCCTCCAAGGAATCTTACCAACCCAGGAATCAAACCCACAGCCCCTGAGGCTCCTGCATTGCAGGCAGATTCTTTACCACTGAGCCACAGGGGAATATTAAATGCTAGTAAAATTAGCCCTTAATATTAAAAGCTACTATCTAATTAGAAAATAAAATTAACTTTCCATAAATAAAATTATTAGGTGCTACACTTTGATATTACTGAAACCATGTTATCACTGGGAACATATGTGGACTGCACGAAATGGGTAATGTCAACTACAAACTGGCACTTACCGAGGGCACTGCCAACGGCTGAACAACAAAGGCGCTTGCCATCTGCCTCTACGGAGACAGAACCCCATGCTGCTATAGCTGTTGCCCCTCAACCCCTAAGGGAGTTCAGAGTGGAGTGAGGCACTCTGTGCTCCAGGGAATCTGGTGAAACAGGTTTTTAGATAGTTGGATGTTCTTAGGAACAGATTTTATGATCTCAATCCTTGTGTCTCCTCATATCTAGAGAAGCAGTAAATCCCTTTATGGTGATATCAGATTCTCATGACTAACAAAAAGCCTTTTGTAAAATGAGTGCTTCATGGTATCTGAACTCCCCCTTCACCAAAACCTTATGTATCGACTTTCCCCCACTGCTGCTTTGAAGCAGTCTCTCAGAGCTCTCTGAGATGCTGCTTCCCAGGCTGCAGTCCTCATTTTGCCCCAAATAAAGTTGGTGATGGACAGGGAGGCCTGGCGTGCTGCAATTCACGGGGTCTCAAAGAGTCGGACACAACTGAGCGACTGAACTGAACTGAAAACTTAACTCACAACTCTCAAGCTTTACATCTTTTTTCAGTCGACAGTAATAATAAGCCTCAATACCACAAGGGAGTAACCAAGAGATGCATCCTGGGAGAACTACTGGTTAAAGGTCACAGCTATGTGATGAGCTCAGCCTTAAGGCAATGAGGAAAGTAGAAAAGTGAGAAATCAGATGAACTGGAGCAAACAGAGAAAACCACAAAGAAAGGTAGGTCCTGAAAAATAGATAGATGCACAAAGGCAAAAAGCTGGCCTTCTAAGCAGTGTGGTACCATACACAACTAACGGAAATGATAAAATGAGTAAACAAAGAAGGCCATCCATCATCTTCCAGGATGCACTAAGAGGGTATAGCATCACTCGTGTGGATTCTTGACCAAAAACAGGCATAACCTGAATTTAATCATGAAGAAAGACATTCTACAAGAAAGCAAACTAAACGTAGAGATCACAACAGACAAAAAAAAAATCTGTCCCCCAAAAAAGGAGACTATGGAAAAGTAACAATGAGTGGAGATTCTCGATCATTCTAGATCAGTTCCTGATCCATAAAAGAATGTAGGTGGGGACTTCTGTGGCAGTCCAGTGGTTAACACTTGGTGCTTCCACTGCAGAGGGGACAGGTTCAATCCCTGGTTGGAGAACTAAGATCCTGCACAGTGCACAGCACAGCTGATGGTAAATAAATAAAAAACAGGGTGGAATTGTTAATGAAATTTGAGTTATGTGTGTAGTAGAGTTAACAGTGTTATATCGTTACTAATTTCCTGGTTTTGATCATTACTGCTGTGGTTACAGACGACATTAATAACCAGGGAAGCTGAGAAAGGGATATATAGGAATCCTCTGCACAATTTATGAAAACTTTCTATCTGAAGTTTTAATTGAAACATTTAATTATTTATGAAATTTACATTTGAAAATTCAAATGAAATGAATTTTTTAATTACTAAAACTGAAACATTTAAATAAATTTTTAATGTCAAGTTTTCTAAAAGGAGCTGACCCATCTTAGCAAGTCTCACTGACACATATTTGAGGAAATTAATGTATGTTATGATGGGCAGGTACATCAAATTAGAAATGTTCTTGAAAACCAACTATGGGAAACTGAGCTTATGAGAGCCGTGATAGAGGCACTATAGGCTGACCTTGTGAAATAAGCTCTGTGTTTGGAAATGCTAGTACAATAGAGAAAATGAGGATATTGATAAACCTATCCAATTAGAAAAGAAGTCGGGTCACATTTGGTGGTGTATTTGTGAACTGCTAATCTATCTGGAAAAAGCTGAAGTTGAACAGTTTTATGAAGACCTACAAGACATTTTAGAACTAACACCCAAAAAAGACGTCCTTTTCATTATAAGCNTGGCCACCTCATGCGAAGAGTTGACTCACTGGAAAAGACTCTGATGCTGGGAGGGATTGGGGGCAGGAGGAGAAAGGGACGACCGAGGATGAGATGGCTGGATGGCATCACGGACTCGATGGACGCGAGTCTGAGTGAACTCCGAGAGATGGTGATGGACAGGGAGGCCGGGCATGCTGCAGTTCATGGGGTCGCAAAGAGTCGGACACGACTGAGTGACTGAACTGAACTGAATCTATCTGGATCAACTGAAGCGAGTTCTGACTACCTAAAGACAAGAAGGTGGAAAGACATAAATTTAGTATCTTTGTGTGTACGCCCATCAGCTTTCAGCTAGAGACTCTTAACTGCTAAATAAAGACCAATAACCCATAAAACTATCTAAATATAAATACAACATCAAGCTAGAATCAGCAAATACCTTACATATAGCCAGGAAACTTCTCACACTAACTTTTACAGATATGATTTTAAGATTTCAACTGTTTTACAAGTGTTACTGTTTCAGGAGGTCATGTCACTTACCACTGAAACTTGCTTTTTAATTTACCCATTATTTTTAACTGAATAGCTGAACTAACTCGAAACAAAAAGTCCTGGGCCTACTGAAACTCAAATGCATGCTAAATATTTTTCTTTGATAATTAGTTATCTTGAAAACCCCACATTTCTAGTACTTTGGGGCAATGAGACAAATAACATTTCCTCTCAAAATAATTTGCAAAAAATATATCACAAAAACAAAGATGTGATAAAAACAACCATTGTATTCCTTAACACAATTTCAAAGTTAGCCTCACTACATTTTCCTGTCTCTTGTAATTTAACAGAAAAGCTTTTATGAGATGGATATTATTCCACAATGTGTATCAGTGTATTTAGTATATATGCCAAAATTCAACCAGACTCGTAACACCTTGTTCAGTCTTTGCAATTACTCTTCAGGGTTTTTTCCTCATGTACTGTATGGCACAGCACTGAATAACTTCATGTAAGTTCACCCATTAACCACTTGAGTAGCAATTGTCCATTTTTCATATTTAAGACACTGGAATTCCTTTAGTAACTAGTTTCTTATACATTTGCTATAGTAAGGAGCTACATTTGAATGAAATTCATTCATACACATTCTTACCAGAAAAAGTGGTAAAATAATAAAGAAAATAATGCAATGTTGAATTGGAGGGGAGGCACTATTTTAAAGCCATTCTCCGTCAGCATGTCAAGAGTTTAAAAGCGGGAAAAAAAAAAAAATAGCCTAACAAAAAGAATTATGTGGACATAGAAAAAGAACATTTAATTTTCACAGTCAATTGCAAAATCACCATTATTTTATGAACCTCTAAGAAATAAACAGTTAAATTTAGTTGAACAGTGAGTTAAACTAACATAATATTTTAAATTTTTATTTCTTATTCAAAGAAAACATCTTTAGATTTAATCTGATATGAATATTACAGATCACCTTTACATATTACATAACAAAATACAAGCAAATTAAGTTAGTTAAGCCATCTGTCAGCCTCTACTTTCAGAATCTAATCCTTTCCACTCACTTTTTGACTACTAATCATTAGTGTACACGTTCTCTACAGAATACCGCTTTCTGCATCACCAAGCACATCATTGCAGCACTTTTTAAATGAATCCATTAAGAAATATTAAAATACGGGCTTTGCTAGTGGCTTGGTGATAAAGCATCCACCTGCCAATGCAGGAGACATGGGTTCCATACCTGGTCTGGGATTATTCCATATGCCATGGAACAATTAAGCCCGTGCACCACAACTATTGAAGCTATGCTCTAGAGACCGAGAATTGCAACCACTGAGCCCGCATGCCACAACTCCTGAGCCCACACGGCCTAGAGCTCATGCTCCGCAACAAGAGAGCACTGCAAAGAGAAGCCTGCACACCGCAACTGGAGAGGAGCCCCCGCTAGCGAAACTAGGGAAAAGCCCATGCGGCAGCAAAGACTCAGTACAGCCAAAAAATAAACAAATGAGTGTTTAAAGAGATCAAAAAACAGGCGTGGGCTTTGAAGCTATCTGCTGTTTATCAGCTGACTGAAGTATAGCTGATTTATAATATCATGCTAGTTTCTACATAGCACTATGATTCCGTTTTATATATTATATAGTAAATATATATATTTCTTCCCTTATACGTTATTACAAAATACTGAGTATAGTTCCCTATGCTACAGAGAAGGTCCTTGTTGGTTATCTATTTTCTCAAATTTATACACTAAGTAGGCTTTTTATCCCATAAATCAATCCTTTAAAATGTCTACATACATATCAACTCAGCACCTGCCTCTCTGCATAGCTCTATGTCACTCCTTTGTTAAGAATTCTGTATTTTTCTTTTATATAAATTCCTTCATATCAAATCATGGATTAAAACTATCAAATTACTAAGAGTGCTGGGCATACATATACAGCCAGAAACTATGATATGTATTTCAGTGATTTAAGGAAGACAAATATCATTGATTTAATAATCATTTCACACCCAAGACATACTCAGTGCTTGAGACAAAGATAAATTAGGTAGAGTCCATAAATTCAAGGACAACACTGGAAGATGCTGAAAGAGTAAAGACAAAATTAATAAATGCTTTAAATTGAGAAAAAGTTCCCAATGGTAATTTTTACAAATCTGACAGCTTTATTTCTATCTGTGAAAAGTAAATATGTATGAGAATTCCTAAATAACCTTAATGGAGTTAAGTGTTCAGTGCTTTCTACCGTTCTAACCTAGTGGCATGGGAAGACCTCGATTCACACAGTTTCAACTTTTGCACAACACACACTTGTATATGTTGAGAATGAAAAATGAAAAAGCATTTTTTGTGTGTCTTTTACTCCAAATTTGAATTTTTGTACATCAGCTATGAACACATCAGTTCAAAACATCCCTATATGTTAGTTAACAGTTCCGTTTTGACAATAATATTATAATAATACTGTGACAATGTATAGCAATGTTTCTGTCCTATTAGTTATTATATTTGCCCTCAGTATTCTGTAAGCTAAAAAAAAAAAAAAAAAAAAAAAAAAGAAAAACAAACACACTGATGCCACCCAAGCAAGTACTACTGTAAAACAGAGGTCAGCAAAGAAATCATTTGGTACACTGCACACAAATCTTTCACCTCACTCAGATGCTTGGTGCATTTATTCACTTGAACAATTCAGAAAGGGAAAAAAAAATTGAAAGATATATATAATGTTGGTAACTATGTCATTGAAAACTGTATCTAAAAAATGAGGTTCAAATTGGAATTTTTATATTTCCTCTCTTAATGAAGAGAAGTGGGAGGTAGGGTCCTCTAAGCTAAAAATAAGAGATGCAGTACCAATAAGGTTCAAAGTTAAGAAAGAATGAAACATTTAAGAAGAATAAAGTATTATGTATAAAACCAGCTACAAGGATATATAATGTACAATGCAGGTAATATAGCCCATACTTTATAACTTTAAGTGGAGTATAAACTTTAGAGACTGTGAATCAGTATATTGCATACCTGTAATTTATATAATATTGTATATCAAATATACTTCAATAAAATTTTTTAAAAGGATGAGACAGTTCTAATAAAGAAAAAAGAATTATTGGAGGAAAAAGAGGTAAAATTATCATTAGCTATGGAGAATAAGACCTTCTACCTAGAACATCTAAGATAATTAATATTACTAACATTATTATTACCTGAAATATTATTAGAGAATGGAGTAAGGTCTCCAAATGCAATATTAACATAATAAAATCAACAGCTTTTCCATATACCAATAATAACCAGTTAGAAATACATACTGGAAAAAATATCATACCCATAACAGCAACAACAACAAAATGAAACACCTACTAATAACCCTAACAATAAAGTGTGCCAAGCATAACGGAAATACCTACAGAATTCATTCATGAACATAAAAAGTTTTGATAAACAGAAACCACCACATTCTTGGAGAAGAAGAATCATTACAGGCAAGCTGCAAAGCACAGAAGAAAAAATTTCTAATTTTTTTGCCAACTTAAAAAAAAAAAAACTTAGAAACTATGTATTTTCCAAATAATATATTTTTGGAAACAAATATGTATTTCCAAGTAATAGGATAGATTCTGCTCTCAATGACAACCAGCCCATGGGTATAGCCCATATAGATATAATGGTGACACTTCCCAGAAGGTAACATTCAACTATTGAGATCTACTTGTTACAAGATGAACTTCTAATAAACAGACTAAAAAGACACTCTTTAAAACAGAACACAGAAAGAGAAAGTTTAAAAATACAAGAATAGGCTAAATTCTGATACACAGGAAAATAAAAATGCAAGCATTTTATTCTTAGTATTTCCAAGTTAAATGTCTTACAAACATTTCTAGCTTTCAATTTTTAGTTCAGGTTATAAACAGTTATATATTGAGTTTTGTCTCCCCACAGTATCTGTGTCAGTAATACCTGATCCTTCCAATTTTTCATTAGTTGCCATTTGAAGATTTGCAGTGTCTGCATTCATCAATTATTTATTACTCAGGGCTTAATCAAAGAATGTAAGAAGCTTACGGAAAACAAGAATAAAATTAAGAAATATAGATTAAAAAGTTTATACTACAAAAAAACAGGCTTATAATTTTCTCCTTCCATATACCTAAATATATATAAGTAGGAATGTTTAGTTTAGTACTGTTTAGAATGGGCAGAATTTACAGACAATTCAAAGCTCCATAATAGGAGAAAAAATAAATTATAGTATATTCCAAGAAACTTTATAAGCTAAAAATCAGCTAAATTTTTGTGAACTGACACTAAAAATGTATCCAAAATAAACTGGGAAGAAAAGCAAATTATAGAATAGCTGCACATAACACATTTATTCTTATTATTTGTATATGTGTGTTCTGCATAACACATATTCGTGTAAGTGTAAATGTATGGGAAAAGATTTGCAAAGTACCAAACAATGTTTATAGTATGATCTTATATATATAGTGCAAGCTCAGGCATTGAGAACGCACCCAGTTGGATTACACCAATGATCAAAAATAGACATCTGTTTAATGTCCAAAATTAGCCCAACACGTGAATGAATAGTATAAAGAATGTGCCAGAGTATTAGAAAAATTCTAGTGGGTCCCAGTCCATGAATATTTCATCTTTCCAGCTCAATCACAGAATATATATAAACAAATTCAAGGTAATTTTGTAGTTCAACTTGTAAACCTTCTGATTCTTCTTGCTTTTCAATACTAGTTCAAGGCCTTTTCACACAAAATGGGATAATGATCTATTCACTGCATTTCCTGCTCATCTTAAGTTTACAATAAATGCTACTTCACAAGGTTAAGACTGAAGTCTATGTGAACAATTCATACAAAATAAACAAATATGAAACTAAAAACGTGAAAAGTAAAAAGTTACTTGTAATCAAATAAATGAAAACAAATATACTGACAGTAATAAAATGTTCAAAGTTATAGATAAAAGTCTAGCAGTATGCACAACAAAACCCAACAGCAGTCAGGGGATGGATTTACGAGCTGCGTTTATGATGGCTCTTGTACTTTTCAGAAGCTTCAACAAACATACAAGAGATTAAAAAATAGTCATCATCCTTTGACGTCTATCCACACCCTTTGCTATGTGACTTTGCAGTTGTTTCCATGGAGATGTAGAAATCTCTTTGCCCGCCTCCTGAACTTGGGGCCAGCCTTGTGACTTGCTTTGGCCAACACACTCTAGCGGAGGAGGTGGTATGCCAGTCCCTAGCCTAGCACTCGCATGCTTCTGCTTGCTCTCTGTGACAGCTGCTTCCAGCATGTGAACAAGTCTGAGCTAGCTTGCTGAAAAATGAGACAGGTACACCAAGGCGCACCAACCATGAGACAGCCCAACCAACATCAGCAAATTCAACCCACACTTGACTTGCAACTGATGACAGACCTATTATAGAGCCTACCTGAAACCTAACCTGTTCAGGTGAGTTCAGCCTACATTGCTGGCCTGTACACAAGTGGAACAGAAAGTTGATTTAGGCCCCTAAGTGGTTTGTTAAACATCAAAGCTTGCCAGTAGCCCATGAGGTACTTTTATAATGAGAAAAAACTAATCCTTTTAAGAAAACAATGTGAGGCATTGCTAACCACATAACTATAATGTTGTCTGCACTGAAATATTAAAACATGTTATTTTCAATAGGCCTATTTTTTTCAATTGGAAAAAAAAGAGAAAACTATAAGTAGATCAGATGGAGTAATTGAACTTTGTTGGACTTTCAAGTTGCATTGAGCAAATTTTATCACTGCCCTCATATGTATAGATAAAGTAACTGATATAAAAATACTTTTTTTAATCACATATTTAAGACTAATGATAGAACTGAATTATCCTTGGGAGTCACATCAACTACAAGCAGCATTGACTAAGAACTTTCATTGTGTTGGTATCTTCAAATCTATTCATTTCATCTTTAAATCAACTTGATGAGATAGGTACTGACATTATCCTCATTGTATAGCTGAGACAGCTAAAACACAAAAGGTTAAACAGCTTGCCAAAAGTCACCTAACTGGTAAGCAGTGGAGTAAGTACTTCAAACTCAGGCAGTATGGTTCAAAAATCTACAGTCTTAACTACATTAATCAATGGTCCCCAAAAAGAGAATTGCCTATGGGAAAAAGAAGAACCAGACTGACCACCTAATGTATCTGAATATAATTAAAAAACAAGATTACGTTGAGGATAGTAGGAATTATATTACTCATAGAAACATGAGAAATCAAGCAAATGAAAAGAGAAGAGAAAAAAACATTTCAGAGAAAACAAAGTGTTGTGTACCAAAGAGGAAATAAAACCATACAGTTTTCTGGCTCAGTTGTGAATCATACCAATATAGTCATAGCAAGGTAAACACTAAATAATGACCTGACCAAAAATTATGCACTATAAATAATTATACACTAAAAAATTCAGTTCAGTTCAGTTGCTCAGCCGTGTCTGATTCTGAAACCCCACGAACTGCAGCACGCCAGGCCTCCCAGTCCATCATCACCTCCCGGAGTTCACTCAGACTCACGTCCAACGAGTTGGTGATGTCATCCAGCCATCTCATCCTCCGTCGTCCCCTTCTCCTCCTACCACCAATCCCTCCCAGCATCAGAGTCTTTTTCAGTGAGTCAGCTCTTCACATGAGGTGGCCAAAGTACTGGAGTTTCAGCTTCAGCATCATTCTTTCCAAAGAACTCCCAGGACTGATCTTCTTCAGAATGGACTGGTTGGATCTCCTTGCAGTCCATGGGACTCTCAAGACTCTTGTCCAACACCACAGTTCAAAAGCATCAATACAGTCCAATTCTCACATTCATACATGAATACTGGATAAACCATAGCCTTGACTAGACGGACTTTTGTTGGCAAAGTAATCTCTCTGCTTTTTAATATGCTATCTAGGTTGGTCATAACTTTTCTTCCAAGGAGTAAGCATCTTTTAATTTCATGGCTGCAGTCACCATATGCAGTGATTTTGGAGCCCAAAAATATAAAGTCTGATACTGTTTCCACTGTTTCCCCATCTATTTCCCATGAAGTGATGGGACCGGATGCCATGATCTTCGTTTTCTGAATGTTGAGCTTTAAGCCAACTTTTTCACTCTCCTCTTTCACTTTCAGCAAGAGGCTTCTTAGTTCCTCTTCACTTTCTGCCATAAGGGTGGTGTCATCTGCTTATCTGAGGTTACTGATATTTCTCCTGGCAATCTTGATTCCAGTTTGTGCTTCTTCCGGTCCAGCATTTCTCATGATGTACTCTGCATATAAGTTAAATAAGGAGGGTGACAATATACAGCCTTGACGTACTCCTTTTCCTATTTGGAACCAGTCTGTTGTTCCATGTCCAGTTCTAACTGTTGCT
>SJYV01031020.1:302383-316019 GCA_006410875.1 Neotragus pygmaeus | reverse complement strand
AGCATTACTTTACTAGTCTCTGAGATGAGTGCAATTGTGCGGTAGTTTGAGCATTCTTTGGCATTGCCTTTCTTTGGAATTGGAATGAAAACTGACCTTTTCCAGTCCTGTGGCCACTGCTGAGTTTTCCAAATGTGCTGGCATATTGAATGCAGCACTTTCACAGCATCATCTTTCAGGATTTGAAATAGCTCAACTGGAATTCCATCACCTCCACTAGCTTTGTTTGTAGTGATGCTTTCTAAGGCCCACTTGACTTCACATTCCACTATAATTCTATAGAGATATTTTTAAAAGTTTGGATATTCTGAAGAGGAGGAATGGCATGAGCTGGAGGAAAGAAGGTGGCTAAGTTCTTTGTTGTTGCTGTTGTTCGGTCACTAAGTCATGTCCGACTCTTTGTGACCCCACAGTCTGCAGCACACCAGGCCCCTCTGCTCTCCCCTATCTCCCGGAGTTTGCTCAAATTAACTGAGTCAGTGATGCTCTCTAACCATCTTATCCTCTGTTGCCCACTTCTTCTTTTGCCTGCAATCTTTCCCAGATGGAAAGATTAGGGTCTTTTACAATGAGTCAGCTCTTCACATCAGGTGGCAAAACTATTGAAGCTTCAGTAACAGGCCTTCCAATGAATATTCAGGGTTGATTTCCTTTAGGATTGACTGGTTTGATCTCCTTAAAGTCCAAGGGACTCAAGTCTTCCCCAGCATTGTAATTTGAAAACATCAATTCTTTGGCATTTAGCCTTCTTTATGGTCCAATTCTCACATCCATACCTGAGTGCTGGAAAAACTTTACCTTTGATTATACAGACCTTTGTTGGCAAAGTGATGTTTCTGCTTTTTAATATGCTGTCTAGGTTTGTCACAGTTTTCCTTCCAAGGTACAAGCATCTTTAAATTTCATTGCTGCGTTTACCATCCGTAGTGATTTTGGAGAAAATAAAATCTATCACTGCTTCCACTTTCTCCATCTATTTGCCATGAAGTGATGAGCTAAATTCTAGTTCAGTTCAGTTCAGTCGCTCAGTTGTGTCCGACTCTTTGCAACCNGTCTCACATATAGGGTCATCATTACTAACTTTCTAAATTCCATATATATGTGTCAGTATACTGTATTGGTGTTTTTTTTTTCTGGCTTACTTCACTCTATGACTTACATATATCTTGACGTGATATCTTGAACAATAAGTTCAGTGACTATCCATCATCTCATATAGATACAAAATTAAAGACATAGAAAAATGTATTTTTCCTTTTGATGACAAGTTTAAGGGTTTGTTCTCTTAATCTTCATATATAATACACAGCAGTGTTAATTATTACTTTTGTATATTACCTTTCTAGTTCTTACTCAGAACTGGAAGTTTATACCTTTTGACTGCTTTCATCTAATCCCCCTCCCCTCAACCCCTACCTCTTGTGGCCAGAAATCTGATCTTGCTTTTTTTTTTTATAAGTTTGTTTCTGACATACAATTGACCTACAGTGGTATGTTAGTTCCTGTGACACAACATAGTAATTTTTTCAAAATTTATTTTTAATTGGAGGATAGTTTTCAACGTTGTGTTGGTTTTTGCCGTATAGCAATGTCAATCAGTCTTGGTATACATATGTCCCCTCCTTCTCAAACTTCCCTCCCACCATCCCCCATCACAACCCTCTAGGTTGTCACTGAGCCCCGGGTTGAGTTCCCTTTGTTATACAGGAACTTCCTTCCCACTAGCTGTCTGTTTTTTGTATGGTGATATTTCTATACATTTCAAAATGATCACCATGAAAAGTCATGCGATACGTTACCATACTGAGATATTACATAGTTATTGACTGTATTCCCCTCATTTTATATTCCATACCAGTTATTTATTTTGCAAATAACTTTGTACCTCTTAATCTCTTTCACCTATTTCTCCATCTGCCCCTCTCCCCTCTGGCAGCCACTTGTTTGTTCTCTGTATCTGTAACTGTTTTTGGTTTATTATGTGTTCCTTTGTTTTGTTATTTGGATTCTACATATAAATCATACAGTATTTGTATTTCTCTGCCTGATTTAGTTTATTTAGCATAATGCCCTCTAGATTCAACCATGTTGTCTAAAATGGCAAGATTTCATTTTTTATGGCTGAGTAATTTTTCTTTGTGTATGTGTGTATATATCACACCTTTCTTTCTGTTTTAGAAAACACATTCTTTTATTTTTTATTAAAACTAATTTTTCCTGGAGGATAGTTGACTTACAATGTGTTAGTTTCAGGTGTTCAACAAAGTAAATTGGTTATATATATTCAATAATCCACTCTTTTTAAGGTACTTTNATCACACCTTTCTTTCTGTTTTAGAAAACACATTCTTTTATTTTTTATTAAAACTAATTTTTCCTGGAGGATAGTTGACTTACAATGTGTTAGTTTCAGGTGTTCAACAAAGTAAATTGGTTATATATATTCAATAATCCACTCTTTTTAAGGTACTTTTCCCAAATAGGTCATTACAGAATATTGAGTAGAGTTCCCTGAGCTATTCAGTAAGTTTGTATTAGTTATCTATTTTATTTATAGTGATGTATATATGTCAATCCCAAGCTCCCATTTTATCCCTCACCACCCACCCCCCGCCACGCTTTCCTCTTGCACTCATCTCACACACTAGTAAAGTAATGCTCAAAATACTCCAAGCCAGGCTTCAGCAATATGTGANCTGTGTATTGGCTTTAAAGAGAAGAAAAGGAAATCCTCGCTATCATTACAATCTATTTTTGTCTGAAAGGGTAGCATGATTTCAGGAAATAAGGTAGCAAAAGCTTTTAGTCTTACTTCTCCACACTAGGAAGAATCAGAGATGAAAGTCATATTTACTTCAGTATCACTAATGTCTTGAATTGTTCAATTAAATAAAACCAAAAAGTTCAAAAGACATACAAGAACAGCTTCTCCACAAGATGCTTACATGTGATAATGTCACGGACCCATTTTCTTTCTGAATTGAACCTACTTTGTACATTTTTTACACTGTCTAGCTGGCTCTTCCTTATCTACCTCTTCTAAATGTCCCTCTGCCATTTTCTAAAAGTTTAAATGTCATAATCAGAATATGTGTTCCCAAGGACTATCTCCTTTTTCCTTCCAGATTGAGAAGGTACAAGTTTTATATCTATTGTATATTTTAAATAAGTAGAAATAAAATTCAAGAAAATTGCTGTCTAAAGAATGGATGACCGACCTCTTTTTTTCATCTTGGTACTATAAAAAGTTAGTGGCTGAACTGCAAGAAATCCTTTCTAAATGTTGTGGACCAGACATACAGGAGAGTCACCCCAGCACAGATATTTGCATCTAGAACAGTGTTTGGGGGCTAGGTCCAAAAATGAGGGATTGAAGAGTTTCAGAGGAGCTGTGACAGGCATACAGATCTACCCTTCTCCCTGAAATGCAGGAAAACTACATTTCCCAGTTGCCTTTGCCTCTAGTTCAGAACATGAGACCAAGTCCCTTAATGACAGCACAAAGCACCTGTGACTACGACGGACTGTGTCATGTAACTTTTATAATTTCAAAGAAGCAAATTAATCCTATGCCAATGGAAAAGTTAATGCAGTCAGTATACAGTCAAACCTTGGCCCATACACTGCAGGAAGGATTCACAGCCTTATGAATGGCTATTGAGAGCATATATTTCCATTCAGTTAAAAAGTGAATCATTTTAATTCTGTAGGAAATTTTTTTTTTCAATAGTGTATTTCTTGGCATGAAACTAGGACACCAAAGCAAATTGTTTCAATGATGCCCTCTACTCAATAGTGTTTAAATGGGATGTAAAATAGGGCAAGCTTTTCGACAAAAAGCCACCTCTGGGATCGGAACATCTTGGTTTAAAACCTATCACTCATTCCTCTGAGAGCAAGTTTCTTAAACTCTGTCAACTTCCGTTTCTGGATAATACCACCTGACAGAGCTTTTGTGGCAATTAAATAGAACCATCTGTGAATATATGCCCAGTACTTGACTTGAGAGATGGACTGTCTGGATTTGAATCCTGTTTGTGTGGATTTGGGCAGTTGTTTCATCCTCAGGTTCCCTCATGGATAAAGTAGCAATAGCAACAATTTGTGGCAAGGTTATTGTGAGGATTAACAACTGGCCTACACAATACTGCATTGTGTCTAGCATATAAGTATTTGTAAAGTACATAAACAGTGCACACGGATTATCTCAACCTTAGGAAGTAATAAGTACTATTATAAACAGATGAGCATCCTGCTTTAGCCTGAGGACAAAAGTAGCATTTATATCAAGCTGTGAAAGGCCACGGTTTATTTTGCTAATCCAACTGGGGATGTTTTCATTTTAAAAGAGAACATATTTTCTCTATCAGGTTAGATGAGTCAAGGTTACCTATTTTTATCAGCAAAGTTTACGGAAGACAGAAACATAAAGGCGATTTGACTTACAATGAGATTACATTGAAGGTCCTGCGGGAAATTCATTAGTCAAAGTAAGATTCAAGAAATAAAGAACCCAGGGGACTTCCCTGGTGGGCCAGTGGTTAAGACTCTGTGCTTTCATTGCAGGGGGTGCAGGTTCAATCCCTGATCGGGAACTAATATTCCACATGACATGCAGCATAGCCAATAAATAAATAAATATAAATAATTTTTAAACAAAAGAAATAAGGAGCTCAGGGAAGTTTAGGGACTAACCTAAAGAACAGGAATGGCACGGATTTTCACTTTGGGTTCCTATTTCTCTCCACCCGCAGGGAACACGTGTGTTTGACCTCACAGTCTTCTACTAGGGACCATCATTTACCAAGTGACATGGCTGCAGTCCCACATCACCCCAGGCAAATTGCCCACAGAAAGTGCAGCTTCATCTCCATACAGAAAGTCCCAGAAAAGTCAGAATAGCTGGACTGTAGCCATATACCCATTCCCTGAGATGATGGAGTTCAGCTCCCTTCAGAACCAAATGCAATAGACTAAGAGCTGTGCCCATGGGAAGATGTCCCACAGGAAAATAAAGGACCAACAGAAGCCGAAAAATTAGCTACTGGAGACAGCTGTGCACACAAACTAATGCCTTGGATATCGGTTATGCTCTATAACTGAACCATTTCTGAATAGGATTCAGGGATATATAGATAAAAATTCTCCATTACGGGAAAATACATCTTTGAGTTAGCAAGTTGTATTTTTTTTTTTAGATGCTTAATACTTTAGCTTCCTAAGGAACTCTTGACTTAGTATCTTTTAAATGCTTCAAGAATCATAGAGAAAACATGACTCCACATTTGGGAAATAACTGCTGCAGGGCAAACTAAGTAATAGCTGAGGCTCCCCTGAAATATTTCCTATTGTATCAATCTAGTTCCAATCGCATGGAGCAGCAAAAAGACAACAGGGAATTTCTTTGTCGGCAAAATTCTATTAATGAACATTATTAGGAATCTTAGTCAACTCTCTTCTTTAGACATATTCAGACCTCCTCATTCTCCCTTCATACTCAATATCTTTCCTATTCTCCTTCTCTTTGCTTCTCTAGATGACCTTCTGGTAATTTTATTTTTTTTACCTTATCTTTTAGTTTACTATTTTTTCTCTAATCTGTTTGTAATTTATGGTTAAACCAGAGGGCATTTTCTTTCTTTTCATCTTTTATTTCTCTTTTCTAGACATTCAAATTTGCTTGTCTACTACTTCTGTTTTCAAGTGTCTTTTTAAAATATAAAACCTACTTTTTTTGCATTCTCTATATGATATTCTAATATCTGAAGTCTCAAAGGGGCTGTCACTGTCTATTCTTGTTCCTCCTCAAAGAGACTCTGTCTTCTTTTAGGGACTTTATCTGGGGGACTCTTGTGAGGCCTGACCAGACCCTGACTGACAGAGAGTATACAGAGATCTGAAGTATAACCCATCAAATGGAGCCAGTTTAATTTACGCAACCAACCCCAAGTCCCCTAGTGATGGGCAAATAGGTTGTTTCCAGTGATGAACCATTTGTACCAATGTATCATTTTCTCTGACTTTTATCAGTATACTCTGAAATAAATCCCTAGAAGCAGACAAGTCAAACCACATGGGCTAAAGTCCATGGAGTCGCAAAGAGTTGGCCCTGACTGAGGGACTAACACACGAAAGTGGGATCAAGAAAAGGTTCAGTTAAGAGTTCCTGAAGAATTCCCTGGCAGTCCAGTGGTTAGGTCTCAGCACTATCACTGCCAAGGGTTCAGGTTCAACTCCTCATCAAGGAACTGAGGCCCTGCAAGTCACGGGTAGTAGTCAGAAAAACCAAACCACAAAACAACAGAAACAAGCCCCTGAAGTGGCACAGAATCAATCANTCTCAGCACTATCACTGCCAAGGGTTCAGGTTCAACTCCTCATCAAGGAACTGAGGCCCTGCAAGTCACGGGTAGTAGTCAGAAAAACCAAACCACAAAACAACAGAAACAAGCCCCTGAAGTGGCACAGAATCAATCACAGGGTAACTGCAGAAAAACTTTTGAGCCCCAATCCTCATCTGGCTCTTTTATCATCGCTCCCAGCACCAAACCTAAAACAAATTTCTCAAGCTCATTCTCTTAGCTGGAATCCTATAACATTAAACATTTTCCTCACCAATCCCAATTTCAAAATCCATAACAAAGTGAATATTTTCCAAATGTTTCTTACTCAGTATCTATTATTAAATACTGGGAAAAAAAACACCTGTATTAATTGATTCGATTGAATTGGTTGGCCTGACAAATACAATATTCATAGAGTATTCAAAGTAATTAGAAATCAGACAGCTACTCTGTATGACACTGATGTTCTCCTATTCACCTAAGATTACAAATTGTTTTGTTAGTCACTTTTCATTCCATAATGGGATAGATGAAGAGCTCTACTCTATTAGTAGAGCTCTTAAAAAGTATATAGATTCAATTTAAAGTATGCTTAAGAGCAACTGAAAATCTGACAAATTTCCAAGGGAAATGTAAAATGGCAAAACCACTCTGAGAAACTCTTTCAGTAGAGTCTTGGAACATTCAACCTACATCTACTCTGTGACACACCAATTCTATTCCTAGATGTTTATTTCCCCACCACCACCTCTAAAAAAGAAAGAAACAACATGTTCACAAAAACACTTATGCAAGAATGTCCAGAGCAGCCTTGTACAAAATAGACAAAAACTAAAAACAATGATGGTCATTTGTTCGTCAACAAAGGATAAACTGTGAAATATTCATACAGTGGAAATGCTACTCAGTAATAAGGAATAAACCCCTGATACAAGTAACATTATGAATGAATCTCAAAACTATCCTGCTGAACTAAGGAAGGAAAACACAAAAGAATATATACAGCACTGATTTGTTTAGATGAAGCCCAAAACTGTGTGCAGCTAATCTGTGCTAAAAGCAATTAGAAAGTAAGGAGAAGGGGGTAAGGAGAAGTGACTGGCAGAGAAAAGGCAGGAAGGAGCTTCCTGGAGCCATGAACATTTTTCAGTCTTATTTTACATAGTGGTTATGTAGACACATAAGACTGTCAAATCTATAAAACTGAACACTTAATACCTTTACACATGTATTTAAATGTACATAATTCACATCACCATAAAACGAAATGTTTCTCAGTTTAACTACTCAAGGAAAAGAATGATTTGCCAAAGCAATGTTTCTCAAATTCAAAATAAAAATACACTTTAGACAGAATAAACAGTTTGATGATTAAATGTCCTTTATGGCTGAAAAAGTAGCTATCATGGATGAGTGTTTACAGAATGATGATTCTGAGCTAGAAGGAGGGTGATCAAACACTTCATCTGCCTCAGATGCCCATCCCAGTGTAGACCTTATGTCACAGCTTAATAGTGGCCCCTTCACTCTCTTTTGAACTGTGGTGCTAGAAAAGACTCTTTAGAAGTCCCTTCCTTCCCAAGGAAACCAAACCAGTCAATCCTAACAGAATCAACTCTGAATATTCATTTTGAAGGACCGAGGCTGAAACTGAAGCTCCAATACTTTGGCCACCTGATGTGAAGCGCTGACTCATTAGAAAAGACCCTGATGCTGGGAAAGACTGAGGCAGGAGAAGAAGAGGACAGCAGAGGGTGAGATGGCTGGATGGCATCACCAACTCAATGGACATGAGTTTGAGCAAACTCCAGGAGATGGTAAAGGACAGGGAAGNTCATTAGAAAAGACCCTGATGCTGGGAAAGACTGAGGCAGGAGAAGAAGAGGACAGCAGAGGGTGAGATGGCTGGATGGCATCACCAACTCAATGGACATGAGTTTGAGCAAACTCCAGGAGATGGTAAAGGACAGGGAAGCCTGGTATGCTGCAGTCCATGGGGTCACAGAGTCGGATATGACTGAGTGACTGAACAACAATTTCACTCTCAAAGGAATCCTAATTTAGATGAAGACCTATAAACACACTTTGGCTAAAAGGGCATTCATTATTTAGTACAATGAGTTCATTCACCTTTTTATTCAATTCACATCCACTTAACATCTACTGTGTAGCCAAACATAATCCCTACATTCTTGCTACCACTTCATATTGCTTCTTTGTTTCCAAAATTAAGATTTAAATAGATAAAGGATTTCCCCTAAAGTTAACTTAAAATATATAGATGAGGACAAACTAAGTATAGAAGAAATCAGAATCTTTTTCCAAAATGGAAATACAAATCAAGCTTATTAAAGAAAAATTCTAATTTTGAACTATGCCAAAAAATGCATAAAGATGTTTATAAATATAAAATAAAGGAAACTTTTACCTGCTGCCCTGTAAAGTATTTTAGGTTCAAAAAATATACAAGGATTTTTATCCTCTATGCATGATAAAAGAAGTCCCTTGGCCTGGAAAGGGCTTCTGGGTACAACCACCTGCAAAAACAGATTAGTTTTAAAGACAATTTTAGTGAAAATGTCTCCCAGTAAACTCATTTATAAGGGTCAAAATTTAAATAACCAGTTGTTACTAATATAGAAATCTTGTATTTTTAGACTAATTACTATTAATCATAAAATTTACATATCGTCCAAAACAATTCCATTTGTTCCACAAATATTTATCATGTGCCCACCATATTCTGGTAATTAAGATACTGTTATTTTTTCAAGGAGCTAAACTTCCACATACATTAAAAAAATAAAAGGAAACCACAAAGAACACTCACCAAAGCAAATGAGTAAAGTTGTCAATATCTTCCTGTATTGACCTCTAAAGTCTTTTCTGCTAATATTCTACTGCTGCTTTCAAAGGTATGCAAGTTTCTTCTCCAAATTTAACATACTAAATAAAATCTCGTTTCCCATGATAAATCTGGCCTTCACTTCTTAAGTGGAAAAATAATCCACTGAACTTCATGATCGAGGTAATATAACATGTAGTTACTGCGAAAGTTTCTGGTTGATCAGACAGTAAAGAATCTGCCTATAATGCAGGAGACCCAGGTTCAATCCCTGGGTCAGGAAGATCCCTTGGAGAAGGGAATGGCAATCCACTCCAGTATTCTTGCCTGGAAAATTCCATAGACAAAGGAGCCTGGTAGGGTACAGTTCATGGAGTCAGAAGAGTCAGACACGACTGAGGGACTAACACTTTCACTTTTTTTCTCTTTTTCATTTCACTGCAAAACCAAAAAGAAAGTGTGGATCCAGCACACTTCCAGCTGGAGAAAGGGCTCAGGACCTTTTTGAGAATGAGGTTGATAATGAGGAAAGTGATAGTAAAGGCAACAGGTAGCAAGTGTGTTAACTGGACTAAACTCACTATGTGGATTAATTCACCTACTGTTCATAGCAATTCCATGAAGTAGCTATTATTATTTTCCCCAACTTAGAAATTAAAAGAATGAGGTCTAAGCAGGAACCAAGTAACTTGCCCAAGGTTACATCACTTGCTACATCAGAGATTTTCACCAAATCTGACTCATCAGGTTCTTAACTTCTACACCACTTTGGTTCAAACCACAAGCTGTTGTCCAGTTTAATCATTTTTAAACAACTGCATACACCTAAGTGTTCCATAGGAAGAGTTATCATCAAAATATACCTGAATTTATCACAAAGACTCAAATAAGATTGCTTGAAGCAAACTGTATTTGACTTTCAAAATCATTTTTATACAGTTTTAGTGAAGGATTTTTATTTAAAAAGTAAAATAGCACAAATCTCACTATTTTCTGAAAATAGACTGCTAAATAAATAGCTCATTGTAACACACCATGTCTTTATCTTATGTTCCTATTTTAGTTTTTCTTCATCTGCCTTCTTCATGTTTATTTTTAGCCTTTTGTACTACATGTATATTCTCATTTAGGATAAAATAAAAGAGAAAATGTGGACGGGAGCGAGGTCTTAAAAATACAGACATTAAACATGAATTGTTCTTCAGCTCAAGCACAAAAATAACTGTTGACTGAAATGTTTCTGTCCCAAACTACCACTTGCAGCTTATATTGAAAAATTATGCAAACCATTACTTAACTACAAAGTTTTACAACTTTGATTTGGTTGAAAAAGTAGTAAAACATACACACACATCCACAAATGACTCCTGTTTTCAAAAAACGGCATAAAGCCCTGGGTATAATGACTCTCTGGAAAGCTTTTCAGAAAATAAAAAAAGAAAATATTATTAAAAGTTAGGACATAAAATAAGCAAATATATATATATATATTTTTTTTTTTTTAATCAAAAGACCTAAAATTATTGTGGAAGGCTATAAAAGAGAGAGAGGCTGCAAAATTAATTGCTTGAGTATTACCTTACCCTGGACTAGAAAACACACCAAGGTAAAAAAGTCTTATGTTACTGTATTTAAAAAGTAAGAAACAGACTAAAAGCAAAAGTTTTACTCCTCTGACTGTGAGGTAAATATGGGCTAAGCAGTGGATTTATTAAAATTACACCAGAATCAACTGTTAAGTGAGAAAGCTCCATTAGAAAGAAACAGAGCTTTACACACTGCTATATTTTTAATGGATGACCAGCAAGAACTTATTGTATAGCACATGGAACTCTGTTCAATGTTATATGGCAGCTTGAATGGGAGGGGAGTTTGGGGTAGAATTGATACATGTATATGTAGAGCTGAGTCCCTTTGCCATTCACCTGAAACTATCAAAATATTGTTAACTGGCTGTACCCCAATACAAAATAAAAAGTTTTTCTAAAGAAAATAGATAACCATTAAGAACCTGCTGTATAGCACAGGGAACTCTACTCAATTCTCTGTAATGTTCTATATATGGGAAAAAAATCTAAAAGAAAGAATGGATATATGTATATGTGTAACTAATTCACTTAGCTGTATACCTGAAACTAATAACATTGTAAATCACCTATACTCCAATAAAAATATTTTAAAAACACAAAAGAAAGAAACAGAGCTTTCTGCTCAAATGGAATTTGCAAGTATGGCCTTTCTATTGAACAAATTCATGAAACGTGCCAAAGATAGATAGGAATGTAATCTTACTTTGTCATTTTCATTTTTCATGTCTTGGTAAAATATGCTATTTTGATAAATAAATATGATTTTCATTGTAAAAAAAATAGCAAGAGAGCTTTGAAAGAGATGGAATATCAACTATGTTCTTGGTCTTATTATTTGAAGTGTATGAAATTAACATTAGGGTCAAGCCATTGTCACTTCAAGAACAGTCTATAAACCTAGGCTGGGTGCTTAATCTAAAAGAAATAAAAGCTCTCTTTCTTAAAAACAATTAAATTCACATAAATTCTGAAAATTCCAATTGCTTTTCTCTAGATAAGCATATTAGTTAATACTAATAGAATGAACCAAAATGGAAACATCAAATGGAGAGCAAGCAAAGTACTTTAGTGAGAATACCTTGATTCCTGGACAGTGGGCAAAGAAAGCTTCAGGACTCTGGGAATGATAGAGAGCCNTAGTTAATACTAATAGAATGAACCAAAATGGAAACATCAAATGGAGAGCAAGCAAAGTACTTTAGTGAGAATACCTTGATTCCTGGACAGTGGGCAAAGAAAGCTTCAGGACTCTGGGAATGATAGAGAGCCCCGTGGCCGACACAGCCCCAAGGGGATCGGATGGTGAGGCTTCCACAATTAAAAAGGTCCCCAGACCGGTAGCGATACTTGGCAGCTTCATTAACAATCTGAAGGGAAAAGAGAGGAAGAGATATCTCATGATGAGTCCTTTTATTCCCATCCATTTTCTTAAGCCATTTTATCTAATCTTTAAATATATGCCCATAACAAAATAGCTCAAAGGTAACAAAAAATTCCTAAGATAGGGGGCAGGAGACTGGAGTTAAAAGTTCCAAACTTCATGGACTTGCCTTAGAGATGCTCCACTATGGCAAAATGCAATTTTCTCACCTGATCAAAAGCAGGGAAAATATAATCTGCAAACTGAATTTCTGCTATGGCAGTAGCACCAGTGACTGCGATTCCAATTCCAAATCCAACAATTCCTTGTTCACACAGCGGGGTATTAAAAACTCTATCTTTACCTACAAAAGATAAGAAAGTCACATTCATATGACAAATGAAAGTAATGTGATGCATGATACAATGGAAAATTCAGAGTTAATAACCCTGAGGGAGAGGAAACAAGCAACACGTGAATGAGACAGTAAAGAAATAGTACAATGGTTGGCTTCAATGTTAATATAGTAATTATATCAACTAAGTAACCTAAATGTCCTAAATTAAGAGAAAGACTGTCACAGTAGGATAAAAGAAAGTAAAACCCAGCTACTTAAAAAAATAAATAAATGTAAGGAAAAGGGAAAAAAAATACACACACAAAATGAAAAACCTAAACCAAAAGAAGTTGATGTCACTACATTAAAAGCAAACAAAGTAGACTTTAAAGGAAAAGGTACTACCAGAGATAAAGAGGGAAAATCCATCCTGTTAAAGGAGTCAGTTCATAAGGATGACATAATTCTAAATCTATACTCATGTAAGATGTCTGACTCTTTTCAACCCCATGGACTGCAGCCCTCCAGGCTCCTCTGTCCATGGGATCTTCCTGGCAAGAATACTGGAGTGGGATGCTACTTCCTCCTCCAGGAGATCCTCCCAGTCGAGGGATCAAACCCTCATCTCCTGCTTGGCAGGCAGATTCTTTACTACTGAGCCACCTGGGAAGTCCCATATAACAATACAAACTGCAAATAAATAGAAAAAATTAACAGAATTAAAAGGATAATTAGATAAAATTCCCAATACAGTGGGAGATTTTCATGTACAAGTCTCACTGACAGAAAAAGCACATCAAAATAAAAAGATAAAAACTATTGAATATTTGAACATGGTTAACAAACATAACTGTCTGTCATAGAGCACCCAAGAATACAAATTCTTTTCAAGTAAATACAGAATACATAGACACCAATTGACTACAGACCGAGCTATATATTCAATCGACAACATCCAAAAGATTAAAATCATACATAGTATAATCTCAGACCATGGTGGAACTAAGCTAGAAGCCAACAGCAAATTTTTAAAAAGATATATGCATCTGCACCCTCATGTTCACTGCTATAATATTTACAATAGCCAAGATATGGAAGTAACTTGAGGGTCCATTGATTGATGAATGGATAAAGAAGATGTGACACATATAGATAAATAGA